>CADDIJ020002536.1:0-33796 GCA_902809745.2 Tetradesmus lagerheimii | reverse complement strand
TCCAATCCAGTGCGCCTGTTCCTATCCCTATCCTGTCCATCAACGCGAGCCGTAGTCCGGTGCATCACCTGCTGTGTCCCTTTCTCGGCAGTGTACCCTATTTCCGCATGACACACTGCTACGTTCGGGACGCAGCCCCAGCTGTATGCATCGTGCAGCTGCAGATAATGGCCAGTGCGCCAAGCAAGTAGTACCTGCTGCTGCCGCTGGCATGCCGCATGTGAACCATGGTACAGGCCAAACAGCAACACACTGCAGTCTTGCCTACAACAACATATCATATGCATCCGAGATGCATCTACCTACTGCAACTTCAACATCAACTCAACCATCTGCGGCAACACACCAAAACCCCAGCAGAACCTGATCTAGACATCGCCAGCAGCACAACTGCTTCAATTTGTGCTGTGTCACACATCATCTTAGCCATTGCAACACTTGATTACACAGTGTCGTCACAGCTTAGCTTTTGGAAAAGGAGTCAGCTGCATCAACTCATGCTGTGCCGCATATCAACTTGCAACCACTGCAATACTCGGACACACCGCTTGAAAGCTGAACTCAGCCATATCAGCGCAAGCTGCGGCCGTTGCAATTGCCGCTTGTGCTGTACTGTCTACCTTCCTGCGCGCTGCGCCCATGCCCTTGTGTGCGTGCATCATTTTGAGCGCCAACATCGTACTGCGGCACCATGCGCGTCAGATCAAACTGCAGCCTGCAACTCAACCAACATCTGGATGCACCAACCAGCTGACGTCAAGAGCAGCTTGACCGTTTGCTACACCATGACAACACGCTGTTTCAGCGCATGCTGCAGCTGCTGCGCACCAAGCCGGCAGCCACAATCAGCATCAGCAAATCAACACAACACATAACCAACTCCAACCCGCAAGAACCACCCGGCCATCACGCCCACATCTGCCCATTCGTTAGTTTGTTTTAAACAGGCGCTTCAGCGCGTGCTGCGGCCATTGCCGTTGCCACTTGTGCTTTACTTCCGTCCCTCCTGACCCGCCACCTGCCCTCTGCCCGTGCCCAGCCCCTTGTGCGCATGCATCATCTGCAGGGCAGCGTCGTACTGGGGCACCATGCGCGTCACATCCGCAGTGCGACAGCCTACGACCAAAACAACAACACTCAAGATGCAGCAACCCTCAACAACCTGCCTGCATCGAGTCAATGCCTGCATTCACAACCAGCATCAGCCAACCAACACAATACATCACCAGCTCCAACATCATACGACACCATCAGGTCTTCACCCACATGTGCCTATTGCTTCAAACAGCTGCTTCACCGCGTGCTGCACCTGCGGCCGTTGCCATTGCCAGCAGCAGTGCTGTACTTTCGCCCCTCCCGGCCTGCAGCAGCGCACTGCCTGTGCCCATGTCTTGTGCGCGTGCATCATCTGCAGCGCAGTGTGACACCACAGCCTGTGACTTTAAACACCATGTACATGCATACACCCTTCATAGCAACTTTCGTCAACATCAACTCCAACGTCTGCAACACCATGCCAACCATTGGCACACTCCTGTCAAGACAAATTGCATTTAGAGTGTGCTGCAGCCGTTGCCGTTGCCGCTGCCAGCAGCAGTACATTAGTCATGTACTTTTGCCCCTCCCGACCCGCCACCTGCGCGCTGCCTGTGCGCATGCATCATCTCCACAGCATCATACTGCGGCACATCACACTCAAACCACCGCAAACCACCCCATCACACTCAAACGAGCCTGTCCAAACACCTGCTTCAGCGGGTGCTGCGGCTGTTGCCACTTTCTGTACTTTCCGTACTTTCTGTACTTTCTACCCTCCTGACCCGCCACCTGTGCGCTGCCTGTGCCCATGCCCTTGTGTGCGTGCATCATCTGCAGAGCAGCACCGTACTCTGGCACCATGTGCGTCACATCAAACAGCAGCCTGCAACTAAAACAACATCTACCGTACTGGCAGTGCAACAATCTGCAACAATCTGCAACAACTTGCTGGCTTCAACGCACACTTCTGCAGTTTAGCGTGTGCTGCGGCCATTGCCATTGCCGCTGCCCCCAGCAGTGCTGTACTTGCATCCCTGCTGACCTGCCACCTGCGCGCTGCCTGTGCCCATGCCCTTGTGTGCGTGCATCATCATCATCATCATCATCATCATCATCATCATCATCATCATCATCATCATCATCATCATCATCATCATCATCATCATCATCATCATCATCATCTTGAGAGCAGCATCAGCCAACCTACACAATACATCACCAGCTCCAACATCACACACCACCCTAAGCATCAAACCCAAATCTGCCTCAGGCATTGAAGTTCATACAGGAACTTCAGCGTGTGCTGCGGCCTTTTCCATTGCCGCTGCCAGCAGCAGTGCTATACTTGCGTCCCTGACCAGCCACCTGCGCGCTGCCTGTGCCCATACCCTTGTGTGCATGCATCATCTTGAGAGCAGCATCGTACTGCGGCACCATACGCGTCACATCGTAGCTTGCGTTGCTTGATGGGATGATGCCGAGGGTGTTGTGGTAGAAAGTGTTGCCGCGCGCTTCAGGTGCCAGTGCGCAGTAGAGCGGAGTGCGGGCACCTGTAGCAGCAGCAGCATGTGGGTTAAAATAGATCTTCCACTTTTCATGGCATGTGGTGGGTGACAAAATGATGCCGAGGGTGTTGTGGTAGAATGTGTTGCCACGCACTTAAGGGGCTAGGGCGCAGTACAGCGGAGTGTGGCACCTGTTGGATTTAGTGACAGCGGCAGCAGCAGCAGCAGGTGTTATGTGAAATTTTTTAGTGTTTATGCCAATGGATTGTGCTGGGTGATGGGATGATGCCCAAGGTGTTGTGGTAAAAGGTGTTGCCGCGGACCTTTGGGGCCAAGGCGCAGTAGAGTGGAGTGCGGGCACCTGTAGCAGCAGCAGCAGCAGCAGCAGCAGCAGCAGCAGCAGCAGCAGCAGCATGTGCTAGGCGGAGGTTTCCGCGTTTTCATAACTTGCAATGGATGATGGGATGATGCCCAGGGTGTTGTGGTAAAAGGTGTTGCCGCGCACTTCACGAGCCAGCACACAGTAGAGAGGAGTGCAGGCTCCTGTTTATAACACAGCAGTGACAGCAGCAGCAGCATGTGTTGAATATCTCCCATGTTTTTTGTAGCTTGCGTTGGATGAAGAGATTATGCCGAGGGTGTTGTGGTAAAAGGTGTTGCCACGCACTTCTGGTGCTAGTGCACAGTACAGCGGAGTGCAGGCACCTGCAGCAGCAGCAGCAGCAGCAGCAGTGGCAGCAGCGTGTGTTGAGAGATTTTTCAGGTTGTAGCTTGCGTTGGATGATGCGGCGGCAGCAACTGCAGCTGCAACTGCAACAGCAGCAGGTGTTAAGGAGGTTTACATGTTTTTCTGGCTTGCGTTGCTTGATGGGATGATGCCCAGGGTGTTGTGGTAAAAGGTGTTACCGCGCACTTCTAGGGCCAAGGCGTAGTAGAGCGGGGTGCCGGCACCTGTGACAGCAGCAGCAGCAGCAGCAACAGCAGCAGCAGCAGCAACAGCAGCAGCAGCAGCAGCAGCAAGTGTTGAGAGATCTATGAAGCTGTTGTAACTTGGGTTGGATGATGCCCAGCGTGTTGCCGTGCACTTTAGAACGGGCACATGTGACAGGAGCAGCAGCAGCAGCAGACAAGTCATCTAAAAGTCAGTGGGAACTTCCCTGAGCACAATCAGACCGCTATCCATAATTATGCAAGCATCGTCACAGGCCCACAGCATCACAGCCGCTAAAAGCCTTGCACCAGTGATCATGCAAGTCACACACCTCGAAACACCAGGGTGGCAGATCATCCATCATCATGATCTGGCAGTTTTACCTGCTGCTGCCAACAATCAGATGCATGCCAGAACCTGTACAACTGGGTGTACCAGCGTTGCTCAGCGTCTTGTGTGAACAATCAAGAGGCTGAGAAACGCTGATACAGGTAGTTTTACACTGTGCATGCGATATGCCAGCGACACCACCTCTGAACACAGCACCACCAACTCCGAACTCAACATCACCCGGGGCCTCGATATTCGTGATTCCCAAGCTAGATGGATGGCACGCATTCTAGAGACTCTCTGGAATTGGCAATGGCAAACCAACACACACAACAGCACACTAGCAACAAGATTGCAGTGAAACTTGACATGCTTTTGCACGCTGCTGTATATACTTCTGCATAATAGTTTGCCAAATTGAACATAACAGAATTCAGCCAACATGCTGACTCTCCTCTGGGCATGCGAGCAGCGCTGACTTGAAAGGCGGCTGGCACGACCGTCAGCCCGCTGTCAATCACGCCAGGGTGGCACACAGAGAAAATCGATCGTAATCAAATCAAGTAAATGTCAATAACATGCAATGAGATGCGATAAAATAAAAATCTATGAAGAAAACTAAAAGGAATAGTATGCTCACCATCCTCTGGCCTGGCGAGCAGCGCTGACTTAATGGTTTGGAAACCGGTGGGCACGACTGTCAGCCCGCTGTCAATCACACCAGGGTGGCAGACACGTGAATAAGCCAGAAATGTTCAAAACAATTCGGACAAATGCAGTGAAATGCAATAATATAACAAACTACAATTCTTTGAAAGAAACCGTATGCTCACCATCCTCTGGGCGTGCCAGCTGCGCTGATTTGATGGTCTGGAATCCAGTGGGCACCACTGTCAGCCCGCTGTCAATCACGCCAGGGTGGCAGAGTACAGCTGACGATGCACCCCGAAACACAGAAACCCAAGTAACTGTCAGAGAGCCTGATATTTAGCACGTTACTTACGGTCCTCTGGGCGTGCCAGCAGTGCTGACTTGATCGTCTGGAAGCCGATAGGCACGACTGTCAGCCCGACGCAAACAGAAAAAAATCAAAAAAAATACAAAACCAAGATAAATATGAAGAAAACAAGTCAACACAAAAAAGTCACCGTCCTCGGGGCGTGCCAGCAGCGCGGACTTGATGGTGTTGAAGCCAGTAGGCACGACTGTCAGCCCGCTGTCAATCACGCCAGGGTGACACACCGGCACACACAGCTCAGGGTGGCGGCGCTGCAGCTCGTAGCCAAACCAGGTCTTAGCCAAGTTGCTCCTGCAGGGTTTACAATGCCAGGGAGGACAGGGTTCAGTGAAATCAAGGTTGTGTAAAGCAACAGGTTCGCACTTGTGGAATAAAAGGGTGGCAGACAGGCACGCACAGCTCGGAGTGGCGGCGCTGCAGCTCGTGCCCGAGCCAGGTCTTAGCCAGGTTGCTCCTGCAGGGTTTCAGGGAACAGGGCGTGGGGTTTAGCAGGACCAATATAGTGTATTGAGTACTACTGCACAAGTGTGGTAGAAAGGCAATCACAGATTGCACCTGCAGGGTTTAGGATTACAAAACAGGGCGCAGGGTTGGAGGGCCAGCAGCAAGGGGGCCTTCATTGTGTGATACACGGCATTTCCAGTTGCTCGGGCACCGCAATATGAAGCAGGGTTGGATGTCATGACCTGATCACTGAAAGAAACTGACCAGTTTCATGAGTGCTGGGGTGGTCTGGAATGTGTGCAACTACTGCATGCACATCACCACGATACATTGTGGCGTGCCTGCAGTGGTTGCACACATTCCAGACCCATTCTACCACGCACTACATACTACAGCAGTGCTACGTATGGCTACATATGGCTGGGTATATATCATTCATGTACTGCCAGGAATCAGCCACAGGTTGAGGGCTTAAACTGACTGACCTGTAGCCAGGCTGAGGCTTCAACATATCACTAACTGACATCATATACAGTACACGAGGTTTAACTGTAGAGGCTGTGCCTGGGGCGCTGTGGAGTGCTGGCAGTGGTGACACTGCCGCCTGCCCGACACCGCCCCAAGTTCTGCCAGTGTCAGCAATGGCAGTGCGGTGCTGCAACTTGCTCTTGCAAGTATCCTCGGTGGCAGTGCTGCAACTTGCACTTGCCTTGAAATAATACATGAGCTGCTTATGACGCACATCCCAGTAATATGACAAAGTAAAAGGTGATAGGGGCAGTACCTGAGGCGTGGTGGAGTGTCGCTGTGATGAAACTCTCGGAACGTCATCCCCACCACGCACCAAGTACTGCCAGTATCAGCGCTGCACAGTGCACTCATGGCATGCATGCAGCTTATAACTCATTTCACAGTAGCCATTCAACTCCAGTCTTGACACATACAGCCTGTGCAGCCCGGCTGCTAGGCTAACATGTGTGACACACTACCTCTCTTTCCATCAGTGCAACGGGGCGCCGGCAAGAGACCCACTGACTGATGGCAAGAGCAGCCAGCGGGCAGGCTAAGTGAGTTCAACTCACAAAAGGCGGCATTTTCAGGCTGCTAGATTAAGCCAGCACAAATTGTGCCTATGACGCAACGTTCAACGAGGCCTCGCATCGTCAGCGTAAATGTGCAGGATGAATGACACCATTAGACACCCGCCAGCTGCCCATTCAGCTGCACATGTGCCATATTACTGTCAAAGTACAGAAATCATAGAACAACAACAACAAAGAAACGAACCTAACATCAACAAGCTACATAGAACACACAACAAACATATTAGACCAAATCTTGCAGAAGGCCCACCAGCCGCCTGCGCTAGCGCAGGCAGGTCAGCCCACCACACCACCACGCTTGCGCTGTTTCAGCCAGGCTGGGTACTTCAGCTTCCCAAGCGGCGTCGGAAGAAGCACAAGTACGCGGCCTGGGTGAAACAGATACACGCTGCTCCATCATATATATTGTTATAATTCTTGACACAGACCGCCCATGTAGTGCACACTAACTGCTTTTTCCATGAGTAAAGCTGAGCGCCGGTGGGAGTCCCACTTCACCGATGGCAAGAGCAGCTAGGGCGCGCAGGCTTGGTGACTTCGCTTGTTTGACGCTGCTGCGCTGAGCTGGCAGCACAAATCGTGCGTATGAGAATACGTCCAGTCAGCCCAGCATCTTCAACGTAGGTGTGCAGGATGGACGACACCACCACCACATGCGCGCGCTGTCCATTCGACTACATTGTTGTCATGCGGCTAAATTAACTGCAGAACACACAAAATAAAACAAAAAGTAAGAGGAAAACAAAAACAACACGAAGAAACACAGAAAAAACATCACTGGAAAAACAAAGATAACACAAAACAATTGCAAAAAATAACAAAAAAAAATAACACACCTGCAGTAGGCCCACCAGCCGCCAGCCAGGCCAGGCAGGTCAGCCCACCACACGCGCTTGCCGACGCTAGGAAAGCTCGAGTATGTCCAATCAGGCCCCGCATCGTCCACATAAGTGTGCAGGATGGAAGACACCACCACCACACGCGCGCGCTGCTCCAGCATTGATTGCAGCAGGTGCTGTGTGAGCGCAAAATGCCCGAGAAAGTTGACCGCGTAGTGCAGCTCAAAGCCCTGCGGATCGAAACCGAAGCACGGCAGACCTTTGTCAGCTAATGTTGTCACTGGTCAATGTATGTTGCGTTCTTGAAGGATGGTGGTGGTGGGGGGGGAGGAGCGCTGCTCCAGCAGTGATGCCACTGCCATACCTGGCAGGTACTGTGTCAGGGCAAAGTGACCCAGGAAGTTCACTGCATAGTGCAGCTCAAAGCCCTGCAGGATGCAGTAGAAGATGAACAGACAGCACGCATGATTTGAATTCATTGAGGCCGCCCGCAAGTTGCTTCAGAGCCACCTCATCGAGATAAAAAATTTGGGGAGTGGGAGCGCTGCTCCAGCAGCGATGGCAGCCGGTGCTGCGTCAGGGCAAAGTGACCCAGGAAGTTGACAGCGTAGTGCGGCTCAAAGCCCTGCGGGGTGCAGAATTGGAGGAAGCATAGCATACTTTCGTCAACGAGTGTCAGCACAGGCCACAATCTGTTGTGTGTCTTGAATGTGTGTGAATGGGGGCGAGGCCAAGGGAGCGCTGCTCCAGCAGCGATGGCAGCAGGTGCTGCGTCAGGGCAAAATGGCCGAGGAAGTTAACTGCGTAGTGCAGCTCAAAGCCCTGCAGCATGCAAGTGATGCACACCAGACTTTGGTCAGCGAATGTTGCCACCGGTTAGTAGTAAGTAGTATGTTCTGCTTTCGTAAGTTTGTAGGTGTGCAGGATGGACGACACCACCACCACACGCGCACGCTGCTCCAGCAGCGATGGCAGCAGGTGCTGCGTCAGGGCAAAGTGCCCGGGGAGTTGACCGCGTAGTGCAGCTCAAAGCCCTGCGGGATGCAGAAAAAGGACATGCATGCAGAAAATTTGAAGAAAGCAGAACGGATTTCGTCAATGAGTGTAACCATAGGCCACGGTCTGTTGTGTTCTTTGGTGTGTCTGTGTGTGTAGGGGAGGGGAGGAGCGCTGCTCCAACAGCTATGGCAGCAGGTGCTGCGTGAGCGCAAAATGGTCCAGGAAGTTGACCGCATAGTGCAGCTCAAAGCCCTGCGGGATGCAGAGAACGGACAGCTGACCATTGTCAATGAGTGTCACCACCAGCAAATGCCTGTTGAGCTTTTTTGGGTGTGTGGTGGTCACCACGGTTGTGAGCGGGGGGCGTGCTGCTCCAGCAGTGATGGCAGCAGGTGCTGCGTGAGCGCAAAGTGGCCCAGGAAGTTGACTGCGTAGTGCAGCTCAAAGCCCTGCGGGCAAGATGAAGCACAGCAGACCTTGTCAGTGAGTGTCGCCACTGGTCCAGGTGTGTCGTGTTCTTGCTGATCATTTTGGTGGTGAGGGGGGTTGCCGCTCCAGCAGTGACGGCAGCAGGTGCTGCGTGAGCGTAAAGTGGCCAAGGAAGTTGACCACATAGTGCAGCTCAAAGCCCTGCAAGATGCATGAGAACATGGCACAGCAGCATGCAGTCGTAGGCTTAGTGTGATCCGTCAAATCTTTAGATACCTTTTTGTGGTTGCTGCTCCAGCAGGGATGGCAGCAGATGCTGCGTGAGCGCAGAGTGGCCTAATGTTCACAGCGTAGCGCAATTCAGCCCTGCAGAATACAGCACAAGATAGATCAACAGAAAGTAGGCATATTGTGGGTTCGCTATGGCCAGGCGCATAGTTATGCTAAAAGGTGATTTGCGTGGCAGCAAAAGTTTTGCGAACTAGGAGCGCTGCTCCAGAATGGATGGCAGCAGGTGCCGCCCAAGTGCATCTTGCAAGAGGGCCTAGGAAATCGACCGTTTAGTGCCACTTTTTGTGATAGTTGGTCCTTCTTGGGCTTTGAGTTCAAAGCCCTGCAAGAGGGCTTGGCAGTCAAAGCTCAAGAAGGACCAACTAAGGCACAAAAAAGCAGGTAACCGTGGGTTCACACTGAACTAAGTGTGACCACAACACTACAAACCAACTTGGTATGCCGAGACGTACGAGCATCACCAGGCGCCCTTTGTACGTATACCAATGCTTGAAGCACTGCAAGCGCCTTGCTGGTGGCGATATTGCAAGTTTTCAAAGTAGTCCTGCAGCACTATCAAGTGTGATGCGCTGCTTGATGATCTAACCTCACCGGTGAGGCTGTGCACAGCATCAGACAGCTTGAAATACGGCATTGCCACACCATCTGCCCAACCAGCAGTCACGCTTCTGCTGTTTTGACAAGGATGCCGCAGGGGGAGATGTTCCAGCTACTGCTGCGCACAGCACCAGACAGCTTGCTGTATCGCATCATCTGCCCGACCAGCAGTCACACTTCTGCCAGAAGTAGTACTTTGATAAGGATGCAGCAGGCGGAAGATATTTCTAGGCCACATTTGCGCACAGCAAAGGGATTCCCGTCTGTCCTGTGTAATCATGCAGGCATAGACACATTTCTAGCAATCATAGAACATGCCCACCTGAGGTGACAGCGTGTAGGGCTTGCCAGGCTCTGCTGCGCACAGCACCATCATGTCCAACTTGCCAGCAGAAACAACTGCTAGGGCATTTTTGCAAAGTTAATTTATAATACTATGTCTTCAATCAGTGTTTGAACCATTGTTCAGCAGATGATTGCCAAACCAGCTGCCCACCTGTGGTGAGAGCGTGTATGGTTTGCCAACCACCGCTGCGCAGAGCACCATCATGTCCACCTTGCCCGCACAAAACAACTTCTAGGGCATTTTCAACACTTATGAACAGCTTTTGATAATTTTTTGAACAGTTTGAAAACTATCAAACAGATAATTGCACACCTGAGGTGACAGCATGTACGGTTTGCCGGCCGCTGCTGCGCAGAGCACCATCATGTCCACCTTGCCGACGCAAAACAACTGCTGGAACATTCACAACAACTTCAAGCATTCTGCACAGGTATTCAGAGTTGTAAACAGCTTTGAACAATCTCAAACACAGCTAAGCTGCCCACCTGAGGTGACAGCGTGTAAGGCTTGCCGGCCACTGCTGCGCACAGCACCATCATGTCCACCTTGCCAGCAGCATCCATCACTCGATCTACAAGCAGCAACAGCAGCAGCAGCAGCATAGCGTCAATTGACCTACAGCAGCACAGCACAAACGCGTAAACCTTGTCAGCCACATCCATCACTCCGTCTGCAGCAACAGCAGCAGCAACAGCAGCAGCACAACATGGCAGTTTGCAAGGCACAGCAGCCAAGCACACAGCAGTACAGCACAGTGCTGCGCAGAGCATCATCATGTCCACCTTGCCAGCAGCATCCATCACTCGGTCTGCAACCAGCAACAGCAGCAGCGGCAGCAGCAGCATCAGCAGTTGTAAGGCATAGCGGCCAAGCACACGGCAGTACAGCACAATGCTGCGCACAGCACCATCATGTCCACCTTGCCAGCAGCATCCATCACTCGATCTACAAGCAGCAACAGCAGCAGCAGCAGCATAGCGTCAATTGACCTACAGCAGCACAGCACAAACGCGTAAACCTTGTCAGCCACATCCATCACTCCGTCTGCAGCAACAGCAGCAGCAACAGCAGCAGCACAACATGGCAGTTTGCAAGGCACAGCAGCCAAGCACACAGCAGTACAGCACAGTGCTGCGCAGAGCATCATCATGTCCACCTTGCCAGCAGCATCCATCACTCGGTCTGCAACCAGCAACAGCAGCAGCGGCAGCAGCAGCATCAGCAGTTGTAAGGCATAGCGGCCAAGCACACGGCAGTACAGCACAATGCTGCGCACAGGACCATCATGTTCACCTTGCCAGCAGCGTCCATCACACGATTTGCACCACCAGCAGCAGCAGCAAACATGGCAGCAGCAGCAGCAGCGCACATGGCAGCTAGTCAGGCACAGCTGCACAGAGAGCGCCCGTGCTCTCATGATGATAGTGCCCACCTTGCCAGCAACATTCATTTGAGGCTCATTCTGCAGCCAGCAGCAGCAGTAACAAATACAGCAGCAGCAGCAGCAGCAGCAGTAGCAGCAGCTGCAGACATTCCCTTGCTTATACACCCCAAGTGCGAAACGCTCACCTGCTGGGTCACACAGGTGCAGCAACTGCAGTCGTGGAATCAGCAGGCAAGATTTTCACACAACGAGAGCATTCACGCTATGGGAACAATACTAAAACAGGCGCAGATACAAACTGTTCCCAAGGAAGGTTAGCTTGAACACTGGAGCACCAGCAGCAGCAGCAGCAGCAGCAGCAGCAGCGGCAGCAGCAGCAGCAGCAGCGGCAGCAGCGGCAGCAGCAGCAGCAGCGGCGGCAGCATCAGCAGCATCAGCAGCGGCGGCAGCAGCAGCAGAAGTCCCTTGCACTGTACACCACGAGTGTAAAGCTGGCCTGCAAGGTTGCCTGAGCTCGGGTCCTGACTTCAAGCAAACTTAGCAGGCAAGACTTTCACACAACCGGAGCAATCCCGTTACAGCCACGATATACAAGCAGATACAGCACGAAAACCATTTTGTAGGATAAGCTAGCTTCAACATTTGAACGCACAACGCACCACCAATGTTGTGACGGCATCAAATGTGCACCTGCAGCAACACCTCCCGTATTGCATGAATTGACGTCTGCCAAGTAGTGGTGCTGTAGGACTATTGTTTGTGCCGTGCACACTAGGAATTCATGCGCCTGGGCACATGTTTGTACAGCAAAGACAGTACGAGATCCCAATCTATATCTGAACAGTGGCCGGCATGTCAATGTCCTGCCTTTACAGCTTGAGTGGTGCTGTAAGACTGCTGTTTGCCAAATGTGCAACGGTTGCACACACACGGATTTATGACCATGCCTGTACCACACAAGCAGCACCGTTACAGCAACCTGAAAAGCAATCATTGCCATGGCATCTTTATCAGCTACCAGGAACGTATTTGAGTGCCTAGCTACAGCTACTGGTGGCCCACAGTTCACATACTGTTGTTGGCTGGTGTTTTGTATCGTCACATGCACCGCTCCCAAAGCAGAGCCTGTACAACACGAACATAAGCCTTCTGTCTGGAGTCCGAAGCATCATGGAACATGGCGCAGGTAAGTTGCCTGCAACAGCCTCCACTGCATAATGGTCTGCCAGATCCACTGGGATGCTACTTCTAGTAGTTCGTGTGCAAGAAAAACAGCAGCCCTGAAGCGTATCTGTTGTTACTGTCGTTGCCCATCACACTGGTGGGCAGCAGATGTTGCATAGCTGCATACGCCGCAACCGAGAAGTGAGTGGCGCTGTGGGGCTACTGTTTGTGTTGCACAGGCACTGCTCCGGTCGCGGTCGCAGAGCATGTACAAGACAAACAGCAGCCCTACAGCAGCACTGGTACTGGCATCACCACATACTAGAAGCACAAATGTTGTCACCACAAGTATTGCTGTCAAAACGGTGTTGCTCACCTGCGAACGCCTCCACTGAGTTCAAATCTGCCAGGTCCAGGCGCATCGCATGCACTGCGCAGCAGTGCTCGTACAAGTCCTACGTCATCTATACGAGAACAACAAATGCTGTTGCCATAAAAGTGTCAACCTCAAAACAGTGCTGCTCACCTGCGAATGCCTCCACAGAATTAAAATCTGCCAGGTCCAGGTTTCTTGCCTGCTCCGCCCCTTTGTCACCCCAATCAGGACAGCATGATTGAGAACAGAACAGTTCTGATCATCAGCCTAGTAGGCTGCATACCTGCGGAACCTCCTCTGAGTTCAAATTGCCAGGTCCAAGTCAATCGCGTGCACTGCGCCAATGTCACCCCAATTCGTACAAGCCATGATGGCTGCCAAGTAAGCTTATCCATACCACATCACAACGCACCTGCAAATGCCTGAACCGAGTTCAAATCTGCCAGATCCAAGTGCATTGCGTGCACTGCGCCCACATTATAACAGCATGATTGTCAGGTTGTGTCCGACACATTGCCGATAAGCAATATTCAAGCCACAAAACAGTTCTACTGTGGTACATACCTGCAAACGCCTCCACAGAGTTCAGGTCTGCCAGATCCAGGTGCATTGCGTGCACTGCTCCAACATCGGGGTCTGGGCGCGGTGCGTCAACTGAATCAGAGGCCACGACACCTGCGGCAAGAGAACAGGAGCAGCAGCAGCAGCATCAAAATAAGCGTGTGATGCAGCTAAAGTGCAGCGCTTGTACTGCTCCCACATCAGGGTCGGGGCAACGTGCATCAACAGGGGCAGACGCCACCACACCTGCGGCAGTAACAGCTGGCAGCAGCAGCAAAATTCAAAGCAGACTTGATGCATTTGCAAGCTCGCTAGGAAGCTTGAGTCAGGCTAATTCGTGGTGGGGCTGGACCCTTGCCAAAAACAAAATGTCCGCCACCATAGGTTGCACACAACCACCAGCTGTTGACTGCAAATCAAGGCTATAAGATAAAGCAGGCCTTTCATAAAAAACATTACCTGCGGGGCTGAGGCATGCGCTGCCTCCCATCACTGCTGCTGCTGCAGCAGAGCCCTGTGCCTGAGTCAGGTCCAGCTGCTGGTGGGGCGCTGCGTTGGCCACTAAACACAAGAACTCCAACTTGAAATACAATACAGTTCGTCCTCAAACGAAGCGAGCGCTTCTGTGCATGTGGACTCTACTACCGTAGCAAACGGTTTGACTCAAACTGCTGAGCACGAAGCATTACCTGCGGGGCTGAAGCGAGCGCTACCGCCCATGACCGCTGCTGCAGCAGAATCTTGAGCCTGAGTCAGGTCCAGTGGCAAGTGTGGTAATAAAACTACGGCCCGAATGATATGCCCTTAGGGCCTACATCACATAGAAAGTTCTATTTGCTGAAAAAAAACGTAACAGGCACACTGCATTACCTGCGGGGCTGAGGCGTGCGCTGCCCCCCATGACAGCTGCTGCTGAACCTTGTGCTTGAGTCAAGTCCATTTGGTGCGGTGCAGGCTGGCCGGGCCCTGCTGGGGCAGCAGCAGCAGCATGGTTGGGCTTTTCTGCTGCTGCTGCTGCTGCTGCTGTCACCCTGCGGTGTGTAAAGGTGCCTGTTGGCACTAGGTGGGGACGCCTGCATGCAAAATGCGCATGTGCAAACAACAAAAACCAATTTTCAAATGAAACTGAATATTGCTGTGGGAGGGGGGAAGGAAGGCTGCCCAGGCCCTGCTGGTGCAGCAGCAGCAGCAGCATGGTTGGGCTTTGCTCCTGCTGCTGCTGCCACTCTGCGGTGTGTGAAAGTGCCTGTCGGAACGAGGTGGGGACGCCTGCAAGCAGCAATATTCGCATTTGCTAACAGCCTGTTAGTATTTCTACTGAGTTTATTGCAGACTGTTGTAAGGAGGGGGGGCGCAAGGTGGCCGGGCCCTGCTAGGACAGCAGCAGCCTGGTTGGGCCTGGCTGCTGCTGCTGCTGCCGTCACTCACTTGCGGTGGGTGAAATGTGCCTGTGGGCATGGGATGGGGACGCCTGCAGGCAGCAACCCGCATTTGTAGGTGACAAAAACTTCTGAAGGGTGATATAAAACAAACAGCAAGTGTCAGGCAGACACCGCGGGTCAGGTGCCGCAGCCGCTGCCGCAGCAGGCATTGCCCGAGCACGTACAGATGATC
This sequence comes from Tetradesmus lagerheimii, assembly GCA_902809745.2. Taxonomy (NCBI): domain Eukaryota; kingdom Viridiplantae; phylum Chlorophyta; class Chlorophyceae; order Sphaeropleales; family Scenedesmaceae; genus Tetradesmus; species Tetradesmus lagerheimii. The sequence goes on along the minus strand of CADDIJ020002536.1, from coordinate 18,827 downwards.
ATCGGTGTTTGCCTGACACATTGGTTAGGCTTTGCTGCTGCCGCTGCTGCCATCACTCTGCGGTGTGTGAAGGTGCCTGTTGGCACGAGGTGGGGACGCCTGCAGTGCAGCAACACCATTTTTTGGTGAGATATTGTCGAGTGGTTGTAAAGGGGGGGGCGGGGGTGCAGGCTGGCTGGGCCCTGCTGGGGCAGCAGCAGCAGCAGCAGCATGGTTGGGCTTTGCTGCTGCTGCTGCTGCTGCTGCTGCTGTTACTCTGCGGTGGGTGAAGGTGCCTGTTGGCCCGAGATGGGGACGCCTGCAGGCAACACGTGCATGTCAAACCACACAATTCATTTCAAATGAGTGAGTCACATGAAGTTGCATATTGTTGTGAGGGGGGAGGCAGGCTGGCTGAGCCCTGCTGGGGCAGCAGCAGCAGCAGCAGCATGGTTGGGCTTTGCTGCTGCTGCCGCCACCCTGCGGTGAGTGAAGGTGCCAGTTGGCACCAGGTGGGGACGCCTGCAGCGCAGCAACACCATGTTTTTGTTTTTGTTTGGAATGAGATATTGTGCAAGTGGTTGAAAAGGGGGGGGTTGCAGGCTGGCCGGGACCTGCTGGGGCAGCAGCAGCAGCAGCAGCATGGTTTGGCTGGGCTGCTGCTGCTTGAACTCTGTAATGGGTTACTATGCCTTTTGGCAGTAGCAATGCCACCAGGATGCAAAGAACATGATACACACCACACATTGTGCGCACTGAGTGAGTAACAGCACGGGTCAGGAAGACTCTGAGCGCGGATCAGCTATGCCAGCAGGCAAGAAACACCATGCTCATGGTGGCATAACAGCCTGAGGAGTCCTCCCTCCCTGCCTGAAATCAACCTTGGTATGAGGCACGGCTTCTTTCAGCTCTAAGAACAGGCCCATAAAGGGCATTATCTGTTGAGACACTTGGATTAATATGTTGAAAGGTGATGTGCTTATGCTGCGCTGTATGGCCACTGGTGCAGCACTGCTGACCAGTACTGACATGATTTTTGAACGATAAAACATACCCTACACATAAAGCACACTGCTTGGACAGCAGAAGCAGCAGCTCCATGACCAAATCCTACAGGATACATTATTGAGTCACCGTCAGCACGTGCACACTGCGCACTGAGTCAGGCACGGCAAGTGTCAGGCAGCAACCGTGGATCATGTGCCGCAGCAGGCCAATGAAGCACATGCGACCCCTGATCCTCGTTCGGTGCGCAACACCAAATCAAGAGGATTTCCCATTCCAATAACATATCAGGTACGCGCGCAAATTCCAAACGCTTGTTGATTGTGTCATGAACTTCACTTCACGGTTTGATTTTGACCCACGGCGTGATGTGCTGCGCTGCTCAGCCTAGCCCTGGCCATTGCTGCGGCACTGCTGGCCATCACATAACTACATTCCACAGTGAACTTTTGATATATGCCCTACACACTCCGTGCACACGCATGATGAGTTTATGAAAACGAGTGTCAGGCAGACACCGTGGATCCACCCATCCTAACCACATAATTTTTAATAACAGCACACACATCTCTGAATGCTCTAGGATTGATTTGCAGTATGTTGCTTCGCTGCCCTGCCTAGCCACTGCTGCAGCACTGCTGACCAGCAGATAACTTCAATTAACGGTAAACCTTTATACATGCCTTGATTATTGTGTGCACACTGCGCACTGAGCCAGCGACAGCGAGAGTAAGCAGTAGCCGTGGATCCGGTGCCCCAGCAGGCAAGAGCTTTCTGAAGCCCCCGATCCTCGGCCTTTGCCTGCAGGCCTGCAGGCTGTGGTCAGCTGACCACAGATCAAGACCTCTTCCTTACAACATAATCATACAGGATCACATTTGAATGTGTATGCCGTAGGATTGGTTTGCAGTATGTTGCTGCGCTGCCCTGTCTAGCCACTGCTGCAGCACTGCTGACCAGCAGATAACTTTAATCTAGGGGAAACTTTCTGTACATGCCTAAATCATTGCGTGCACACTGGCACCGAGCAGTGACAGCAAGTGTCAGGCCACAGCCACGGGTCATGTGAGCCAGCAGGCAATTAGCATAACAGTCACATGATCCTCAGTCTGTGCCTGACACGCATAAAGGCTTCTTCTCATTTCAAGCACATGCTCTTATAGATTGTTTTACACATTGTGAGATTTTTTGACAGGAGTGCAATGTGAATTCAAAACGATTGCTTTTCCACCTTACTGATGAGTCAGTGATCACTGTTATGGCAGCAAGTGTCAGGCAGAAGCCGTGGATCAGGTGCCCCATCAGGCAACTGCTAAGGAGAAGCATATCCTCCGTCTCTGCTCGATGCGCATAAAGGCTCATTTCAAGCACATGCCCTTATGTAAATTTTACAAACATTGTGACATATCATTCAAAACAGGAGTGTGATGTGAAATCAAAGCGACTGCTTTCAACCTTACTGATGAGTCAGTGATCACTGCTATAACTGCAAGTGTCAGGCAGAAGCCGCGGATCAAGTGGCGCAGCATGCAATCAGCATCATGCTCCACAAGATCATCGGTCTGTGCCTGACACACATAAAGGTTTCTCCCAATTTCAAGCACACGCTCTTATAGATATTTTTTGACAATGTGACATATTGTTGTCAAGTGGCGCAGCAGGCAATCAGCATAACGCTCCACAAGATCCTCAATCTCTGCCCGCTTCAAAAACATCATCCATGTATGTTTCTGCGCTGCCCTGCCGGGCCACTGCGCAGAGGCATGCTGCAGCACTGCTAAACTCCAGCGTAAGCAAACAAAACAACAGAGCCACGTGTTCATGCATACCCTAGAAGTTGATACAAAAGGGAACGTGTTACTACCCTTCACACGATGTGTGCACAAAGCCGCCGCAGCAGCAGCAGCACCATGGCCCAATCCTGCAACATCCATTATTGAGTCAGTGACAGCACATCGCGTGTCTTTGTAAAAGAATTCTTCGCAATGGGAAGAGACGTTGATGGCACAGCGCTTCTCTCCATAGTGTAGGATTCACTTACGAAGATTTTTTCCATAAACAGGGAGTAACGGATTGTGATGTTATGTCCAATATGCCCTACACACACCGCAAAGCAGCAGCAGCAGCAGCAGCAGCACCATGGCCCAATCCTACAACATCATGTTGTGTCGGTGACAGCATGTGTCAGGCAGAAAACGGCAATCCGCGAGGCCAGCAGGCAAGCGACATACTGGCATTACAGGTCCTCGGTCTTTGCCTGACACCAACTTTGTGCATTGCACGATAAGCCAGCGACAGCAAGTTTCAGGCAGGAAACACGGCTGCTGCACCATCCTATTAAGTTTGCATCACACAAAAAGGCAGCAACAGCATGTGACAGCACGTGTCAGGCGGAAAACGTGGACCACAATGCCAGCAGGCAAGCAACAACTGAGCATCATGAATCCTCGGTCTCTGCCTAACACGCATTTTGTGCCGTGTCTTCTTTCCAGTTCAACAAGAGCAGAATCAAATATGAGAACCTCTTTTGCATTACTTGGTAATCGTAGGATGATGTACCTGCCTGGCTGCCGCTGTGCTGCCCTGCTGCTGTAGTGGCCAACACGCACAAAACACAACCCACACAAAACACCAAATGAGCCGAATCCCTGCTGCCTGACACAAGCAGCCTGAGGTACTGCACCTGAGGTGCACACACACTGCCAGCACGCAACAGCTTGCGCGTGTGTGAAGAGGAAACGGACGAAACAACGCTCGATTCGCCAAGCTTGGCGTCTAGTCGACAGTGGCACCCTGTGAGGCTTCAGCGCAACCAGACACAGCACCAAGTAGAAGGAATGATAGAAAAATACTGTTTACTGAACTGTTTTTGACTGGAAACCAGAGCCTCTGATGAATGGTTCAACATGTTCATAAACACAGAGGAGTGTAAAACAGATACGACACCCTCCTACCCACCTGCAGCCGCTGTGAACCACAACGTGCGCGTATATATACTCACCACAAGGAGCGCAACCAAACTGCTCTCGTTTGCAGGCTCGGCACCTGCAGCCTGCGTAGACGGTGGCGCCCCTTGAGGCCAGCGCCCCTATCCAGTAAGAAAAGCATAGTAGAATCAATCAATGGGATAAAGATTGAAACGATAATATACTAATAAAATGCACCTGCAGCCTGCGTAGACTGTTGCGCCCCTTGAGGCCAGCTCTTTCACAACCTCCTTCGCCACGCCACTGCTGCCACCTGCAGACGCGGCAAACATCAAGCATTATTCTAAATGTGGTGTCAAGACAATGACAGCAATTTTGTAAAACTGGCAGCCGGCCACTCTGGTCACACCACCACTGTCGCCTGCCATTACGTGCCGCTGGCAAAAACTGCTATCACAAATCTCCAAGATCCTGTCACACGTGTTGCCTCTCACCTGTGACCACCACCACCTTGCCATGCAGGTCGGCGACTCTCAACTACAATTGCATCTGCTCTTGCATGCTGTTACAAATGTGTTATGAATGTTGAAGTCCTGTCACACGTATGGCCTCTCACCTGTGACCACAGCAACCTTGTCATGCAGGTCGACGTTTTTAGGAGGTGTAAACCTGCAGCACAACCACCCAGCAGCAGCAGCAGCAACAACGTTTGTGATGTATTCTGATGTACTGCAAGTCGGTGTATGGTGTTGTACTGTAATGTAATCTACGGCAGGCAGCTACGTGGAAGCCATGGCAGCGCTGTCCGATGCAATGCAATGCATGCTACGTGCATTCTCAAGTTGAGCGAACCTGCAGCATACAAACAACCAGGCGACAGCCGGCTGCAACAGCAGCAGTAGACGCTAGACAGCAGCTGTTGGCGCTGTTAGTGCTGGGGGCATCAATTGTGCCCCCAGCACTAACAGCGCCAACAGCTGCTGTTCCTGCTTGTTCTGAGCATGTGATATAAACCAACAACCAGGGTGGCAGCCATAATAGGACATATACGAAGCCAGCTCTGAAACAGCAGCAGTAGCCGTGCATGCAGAAACAGCAGCTGTTGGTGCTGGCAGTGCTGCAGGCATCAACAGTGCAGACAGCGCCAAAAGCTGCTGTCTCTGCATGTCCGGAGCATATGTATTTTTCATTAACATCCAGGGTGACAGCCACGGTAAGGCATCTATGAAGCCAGTAAGGCAGCTATGACAGCAGCGGCAGCCGCGCATGCAGAAACAGCAGCTGCTGGCGCTGGCTGTGACAGCAGCGGCAGTCGCGCATGTAGGAACAGCACCTGTTGAGGCTGGCAGTGCTGGCAGCATCAACAGTGCAGACAGCACCAACAGCTGCTGTCTCTACGTGTCCCGAGCATATGTATTGATATTATCATTCGAGGTAACAGCCACAGTAAGGCATCCATGAAGCCAGTAAGGCAGCTATGACAACAGCTGTTGTTGCTGGCATTGCTGGAGGCATCAGTTGTGCCTCCACCGCTGTGACAGCAGCAATAGACGTGCATGTAGGAACAGCAGCTTTTGGCGCTGGCAGTGCTCGAGGCATCAATCGCGCCAACAGCACTGTCAGCGCCAACAGCTGCTGTCTCTACATGTCCCGAGCATATGTATCAACATCAACATCCAGGATAACCGCCACAATAAGGCATCCACGAAGTCAGTAAGGCAGCTGTGGCAACAGCGGTAGCCGCGCATGTGGGAACAGCAGCTCTTAGTGCTGGCAGTGCTGGAGGCATCAACAGAGCTAAGAGCGCCAACAGCTGCTGTCTCTAAATGTCCCGAGCATATGTATCAACATCAACATCCAGGATAACAGCCACAGTAAGGCATCTATGAAGCCAATAAGGCAGCTATGACAGCAGCAGCAGTCGCGCATGCAGAAACAGCAGCTGTTGACCGCAGCAGCGGCCAAAGCCTGGCAGCTCCAACAGCTGCTGTTTCTACGTGTCCGCAGCATATGATGTATATAACAACCACGGTGACAGCCACAGGATGACGCAGGTACACAGCTGGCTATGACAGCAGCAGGCGCGCATGTAGGAACTGCAGCTATTGACGCTGGCAGTGCTGGAGGCATCAATCATCGTCAATAGCTGCTGTCACATGCACTGAGCAAATGGTCTAACCAACAAGCAGGGTGACAGCCAGATTGTGACTGGCAGTGCTGGCAGCTCCAACAGCAACAACAGCTGCTGTTTCTACATGTCCGGAGCAAATGATCTAACCAATTACAAGGATGACAGCCACAGTGAGGCAGGTGCACAGCCGGCTGCGACAGCAGCAGCAGCACGTAGGAACTGCAGCTTTTGGTGCTGGCAGTGCTGGAGGCATCGACAAAGCCAAGAGCGCCAAAAGCTGCTGTGCCTACATGTCCCCAGCATATGATCTAGCCTACAACCGCTGTAGGCTGTAGGCCCTGAGGGTAGCAGCCACGGTAAGGGGGGCTGCGCAGCCAGCAACAGTAGATGTGCATCTAAAAAGCAACAGCAGCTGGTAGCGCTGGCACTCCTGAAGCGGCATTCGTTGTAATTACCAACAATGACAACCATGCAAAAGCCACAATGAGGCAACCATAATATGGCTATCAACGCATGAATCTCTGCAGCAGCAGACGCTGGTAGAGCTGCATCTAGATCTAGCCGCGAATGCAGCAGCATGTACGGTGGACTGCATCAAACGATCAAAGGTTGGTGCACCCCCACCAGTGCCTGTTGCTGCACACAGTGCTGCTGCTGCTGCATTTGGCAAGAACTAGGCGTCACCACATTCAGGCAGCTGTCATGCCATGGACACAATGCATACTACATTAGGCTTTTATAGACTGCTGCAGTTTGTCTACACAACTTCTGCTGCTGCTGTCGGCAACAGCTAGGCGACAGCCCTTGCAGTAATGCAGCTGCGATGCCATCAGTACACAATGCATACTGCCATTGAGCATGCATGACTTGTACGGGCGCTGCATTTCGGGGCGGGGGGGGGTAATGCTGCAGCATGCTACTAGCATGCAGTGCATGATACAACAACTAGGTAACAACTGGGCAGGTCTGTGGTGCGTGTGTCTGCCCGACTCGACTCGCTCATGTACAAGCACCACTGACCTGCCTAGTTGTTGCATGTTACTAACAGGGGGGCATGCCATGCAGTGCAGGCAGCCACTGCTCTGCATTAGGGTGGGGGGGTGGCAGCAGCATGCTCTACAGCAACCAGGCAACAAACAGGCAGGTCTGTGACTCCAATCACGCAGGCGCTAGAACCACAGACCTGATTAGTTGTTGCATGTTGGGAACATGCATGTAATCAACATGCATGTAATCAACATGCTGCAGGCAGCCACTGCTCAGGCAGCCTCTGCTGTGCATTGTATAATGGGGAGGGGGAAGGGGTGCGCTGCAGCATGCTGTGCAACAACTAGGCAACAACTAGGCAGGTCTGTGGTGGTGGTGTCTGCCTGACTCATCTCACGCAGACACGACCACCACAGACCTGCCTAGTTGTTGCATGTTAGTGACGAGGGGGGGGGCAGGCTGCAGGCAGCCACTGCTCAGGCAGCCTCTGCTCTGCATTGGGGGGGGGGAAACTGCTGCAGCATGCTCTACAACAACTAGGAACAGCCACCCGGCAACAGCTGGGTGACAGCCGCCACTGTGAGGCAGCTGTGATGGCAATAGACACAATGCATTACTGCTGTTGTGACAGTAACATGCTGGAATGCTGCAGGCAGCCTCTGCTGTGCAGTTGGGGGAGGGGGGGTGCTGCACCGTACATGGCATGCTCTACAACAACTAGACGGAACAACTAGGCGGGTCTGTGGTGCGTGTGTCTGCCTGACTCGGGCGGACACCGGCAGCACAGACCTGCCTAATTGATGCATGTTAGTAACAGGGTTGGGGGCATGCAGTCAGCCACTGTATTGCCATGGACACCGCGCATACTGCAGTGGCTGCCATTGTGCATTGTGCCCGTGGCGTCATTGCCATAATGGTGCCATACTGTGCTGCCATGCAGCCAGGCAGATATGCAGAGGCTACCTTGTTTACAGCGGAAAAAACAGCTGATTGCTTCGGAATTCACCTGTATAATGCGCGGGGTTGCAAGCAGGACTCACACGTGCGCACCAGCTGCCGCAGCAGTGCTGCCGCTGTGCATTTATCAGGCCCAAAACGCCTTTGATCTCTTGCTGTCAAAGCATCTAGTAGAAGTTATGCACATACTAGGTAATTTTCTTGGATAACACATCTAAATGTTCATCACCTGTAGAATGCGCGGGGTTGAACGCAGGACTCAAACGTGCGCACCAGCCCAAAGCCATGGTCCAGCAAGCTGTCCAGGCGATGCATGATGCTGCTTGCTGCGTTGCCTGTTGGTTGTTGGGGCTTCTGCTGTGCCTGAGATGACATGTGAACTCTAGGTTGCTGCTGCGTTGGTTCAGAAGAGCTGTGGTCGCTGTGGCCAGATAATGCTGCTGCTTGCTGTCTTAGAGTAAAATTCGAGGATACAAAGCGCGCTGCACAGATAGGTAGACAGGACGCCGTCTCGTGTAAAGCGATGTATGTTTCGGGCATGATTGGCCTCGAGCGATCATGGTTGTGGCCACAGATTGCACGCACGAAGGACGTCACCATGACTGCTGCTGTCATCGCATCCAAGGTTTGCCTGGCAGCACATCAGTTTTACAAAATATTTTCATATGATTGGTTGCTGCTGCTTCAAGCAACAGATGGCGATCTTCTGTAGAGTTCAGAAATGGCGCCACTCCGGCCCCGGAAGAAGCAACAACTTTCAGTAAGCGCCGTCTGCATCTTGTATGTCTTTCACTTATGCCTACAACATCAATGCTTTAAATGATTTGTATGCTCTGCAGACGTAATCCGCTCGCCAACTAACCTGTTAGTGACTTGGAAACCAGAGGACAAGTTTGTAGAAGCCCTGCATCAATGCCTCGCTTGCCTTACTCTTTCATCGCATATTAGATTGATTCTAAGCATTGATCGGGCTTGTGAACCGGCATTGATTGACGCCATGGGCAAGTTCACAGGCAGCAAGAATGTGGGAGGCTTTCTAGCGCTATGTATAGCTGGAATAGTCGCTCTAATATCCACAGGCAAGTATGATTATTACAAATCGGTGGCAGGTTGCATCACTTGGATGGTGCAAGGAACGGCACTTCAGCAGAACGCGAGGATTGCATGCCGCAGCAGCGGAGCGCATAGGATCATTTCATCTGTAACTAAATAAAAGATATAATCGTGAGTTTGCGAGTGCGTGGCCTCGCAGGCGCTGCTTGCGGCTGATGTTTGGTTTGCTCTGGTGCCCAAACTGTGTGCAAACAACAAACTCAACTGTGTGCGCCCTGCAGGTCAAATCCAGGTGCCACTGCCGGCACCAGCACATGGAAAAGTTATACATCTAGTATCTGGCGATGTGTTGCCATGGAGGCCTCGACCACTGCAGGTGACATGGCTGCAGATTGGGGCTGGCCACAGCAGCAGCAGCAGCAGCAGCAGCGGCAGCAGCAACACATGGAAAGGTGATACATCTAGTGTCTGGAGATGTGCTGCCATGGCGGCCTTGACCGCTGCAGGTGACATGCTTGAGGGTTGGGGAGCCACAACAGCAGCAGCAGCGGCAGCGGCAGCAGCGGTAGCAGCAGCAGCAGCAGCAGCAGCGGCAGCGGCAGCGGCACACCAAGCAGGAGCTTGCATGGACTATGCAGTACCATATCTGCAGCTGTTCAGCAATGGTTGACTATAGCAGCCAGGTTGTAATTCTTGGCCTAAGCTACGCCGAACGACTACCACACAGCAACCGCAGCAACCGCCACTGCTTCGATTCTGTATTCCACACACCAGCTAGTAGCTAGTCCGGTTTTGTCTTCAAGGTGTGGTACAACACACTTGGTTGCATACTTTGACATCATAATGCAAAATTTTGTGTTAAATCATGCTGCTGTTGTGCACTGCAGGGGGAGTTTGCATCAAACACGCGACTGCGCAGTGCAGTGCGCTTGTTTGAGGGCAAAGTGTCTGGCGCTGGTGAGAAGCAGCAGAAGCAGCAGCAGTGCAGCAGCAGAGCAGTGCAGCAGCAGCAGCAGCAGTGCAGCAGCAGCAGCAGCGGCGGCGGCATGCTGTGTGCGGGCTGAAGTGGGCAACACATGGCAGCAGCAACACATGGCAGCAGCTGAGCACAGATGGTGCCGGCAGCAGTAGCTGAGCACATAGGGTGCCAGGAGCAACAATTCTGGCCGGCTTGGCATGGTGACAAAAAGCAGCATCCAAGTCTGTTGCATTTGTAGCAGCAACAGACTTGTTGGAGTTACATATGTGCAGAGGTTGTCATGTCTGCTTCTGCCCTGAACCTGGTTTTCTGTTGCCAAACTGCTGCTGCTGCTGTTGCTGTTGCTTCTGCTGTTCTTTGTGATGCAGAGTCTGTCGCAGTAAGGCCAAACGGCGATCTGGCACTGCTTGACAAATATGGCAACTTGTTTGAAGCTGTAGCAAGCAGCAGCAGCAGCAGCAGCAGTTGGCAGCTGCGGGAGCAGCCGGTTGCTCAGCTAGGGGCTGGTCGGCCGCTGGGGTACCACTTTGATGCGGATGGGGATCTGATTATTTGTGACTCACTGAAGGTGAGTGTGCTATGTGTTACGCTTGCTTGTGGTTGTGTGATCTAGGTTTTGAGGTAGCTTGGCACTGCATCACAAGTAAAGCATTTAGTTTGAGGCTGTAGCAGCAGTTGGCAGCAGCAGCAGCAGCAGCGGCGGCAGCAGCAGCAGTTGGCAGCTGCAGGAGCATCCGGTTGCTCAGCTGGGTGCTGGGCGGCCGCTGGGGTACCATTTCGATGCAAACGGCGATCCGATAATTTGCGATTTACTGAAGGTGAGGCGGCTATGTGTGAGGCTTGCTTGTCATTGTGTAAATTTAGGGTTCTGTGGTGGCTTTGCATTGCGTGACAAGTACAGCAAGTGGTTTGAGGCTGTGGCAAGCGGCAGCAGCAGCCGGTTGCTCAGCTGGGTGCCAGGCTGGGGTACCACTTTGATGCAGATGGCGATCTGATCATCTGCGATTCACTGAAGGTGAGTACGTTAAACAGGGTGAATTAGCGGTATCAGCATAGTACAGAAGTAGCATCGCAGTTGCTAGCTGTCTGCCTTGAATATGGTCAGCGTGCATGAAGCCGTAGCAAGCAGCAGCGGTTGGCAGCTGCGGAAGCAGCCGGTTGCTCAGTTGGGTGCTGGTCGGCCGCTGGGGTACCACTTTGATGCAGATGGGGACCTGATTATCTGCGATTCGCTGAAGGTGGGTGGGACACTGTGAGGCTCGCCTGTGGGTGGGTGTCTAGGGTTTTGTGGTGGCTCGGCAACGCATGAAAAACACAGCAGCGTGTTTGATTTGTTTAGGCTATAACAACCAGCAGCAGTGGCTGGCAGCCGGTTGCTCAGCTAGGGGCTGGCCAGCCGCTGGGGTACCATTTTGATGCAGATGGCGATCTGATCATCTGCGATTCACTGAAGGTGTGTGTGCTGAACTGTTTGGTGGTTGGTACTTTCAGATGTAATTCGGTGATGTAGTGCTTCTTGCTGAGTAAGGCACGGTGTTGCCAGCTGCAGCAGGGAGACCTGCCCTCTCGTTCCTGCCTCTCACATTTTCATCTTGCTGCTCTCGCACTTCTCCTCACTCTTTCAGGGCCTGGTCAAGTACGACTACTCATTTAGTGAGGTCACACTTTTGGCGAGCCACGTCAGCGACAGCTCATCCATTGACCCCGACAGCGAAATGAAACATGCAAAACCTCATGCACCTCCACACCTCCTACCATAACATCTTCATATGCATGTGCATTGGCTAGCAAAGATACGAATCTGCCCTCTTGCTCCTGCCTGTCACACATTCATCTGGCTGCTCTCACACTTCTTCTCACTCTTTCAGGGCCTGGTGAAGTACGACTACTCATCCAGTGAGGTCACACTTTTGGCGGGCCACGTCAGCGACAGCTCACCCGTCGACCTTGGCAGCAAAATAACATGCGAAATACCAACCTCATGCGCCTCCACACCTCCTACCATCGTGTCCCATATGCATGTGCATTGGCTAGCAAGGATGTGAATCTGTCCTCTTGTCCCTGCCTCTCACACGTTTCATCCGTCTGCTCTCACACTTTCTCTCACCTTTTCAGGGCCTGGTGAAGTACGATTACTCATCCAGTGAGGTCACACTTTTGGCAAGCTACGTCAGTGACAGCTCACCCATTGACCCCGGCAGTGAAATAACATACGCCAATGATCTGGCAATCGCGTCTGACGGAAAGATCTACTTCACATCATGCAGTGATATTGTACCGGCGGCCAACAAGGAAGGGTTTTACGACACGTTCAAAGCCTGGACCCTGGGCATGGCGCAGGTGAGGGTTTAGGGGGTGAGAGCTTGACTAGGGTTTAGCATAATAATAATAATAATAATAATAATAATCCATGTAAGCCATACCTTTCGGCATCGGCACCGCGCCTCGACCCCTGGGGAGGCGGAAATCGGACAACTATTATTCGCTCTATTATCGGTGTAAGGTAAACCACCCAAACCCTTACACTCCCACTAGGCATGCGGGGGGCTACCCCGTACGGTGGACTGCATACCTAGCAGGGCTGGTGTGTATTTAGCCAGCAATCGACGCAGTCCTGCTGAGCGTCGCAAGGACATGGCTCAGGTTCGAACCTGCGACCTCTCGGCCTCAATCCGACCATCATCACCACTACGCCACGTGTTTAAAGTCCCGCCGGACAAAGGGTTTAGCATGTTGATCAGCTAGGTTTTAAGCAGCCACTGATGCATGCAGACTGCACACAGTGTTGCTGTTGTCAGAACTTGAACGTGTCTGTGCCTTGCCAGGGCTTTCTGCTCAGCGCTCCGCTTATGAGCGCGAGATATGGGGCACGTGGCTGCGCAGTAGACCGCAGTATGGTGATCGGCAGCAGGCTCGGCAGCATGTGCAGCATTTGCTGTCGTTTGTGCCGTCTGTGTGGTATACTGCAGCACGCGCGCACCTGGCGGCTGCCCAAGCTGCCGGTACGAGCGTTGCACAATTATCCTCTGTTTCTCCTGTGGACATTTTGATTGCGCGCGAACAGTTGTGTGCTGATTTGGGTTGGCAGCGCCCAGGGGCAGACGGTTTTATACGTTTGGCTGATCTGCAGGTTGCTGATGCCACGAAGCTACAACGTCTTGCTGCGCTTGATGCCATTGCGCCCCGCCATGCCGCCTTTGTTACTCGGGTTAGAGCCCTGGATGCCCTGCCGATGGCAGTCAGCCTGCCTGCAGTGCAGTCGGTGTTGTCTCGTTGGTGGCAGGTGCGGGTGGCTAACGTGTACAAGGAAGCGGCGTGGCGCTTGGCTTTGGATGCATTCCCTACTGCTCAACGTATGCAGTCTACTGCTGCGTGTGCAGCATGTTCTGCTGCATGGCCTGGGGTGGAGCATCATTTTTGGACATGTCCTGTTGCTATGGCGGTGCGGCGTGAGGTGGAAAGTCAACTAAGGGAGTTCAACTTGTTGCCGGCAGGTGCTGTACTGCCGTGCCGAGCTATATGGTTGGCGTGCCCCCCTCATAACGCTGTCCATCGGTTGGTGTGGGACATGGTCTGTCTTGCAGCAGTGCATGCTTTTGAGAAAGGCCGCAGGGCAGGGTGGGCTGTGTCAAGTGACCTTGGGGTACCCCAGCTGGTGGAGCAAGTGGCTGTGAGAGCAGCAGTAGGTGCTTTTTGGGATGCACTTGCGGACTTTGCTGCTACGGCTAGGGTGCCGTCACGGTATAGAAATCGGCTGCTCACACAACAGCCTTTATTGCCTGGCATACTGTGTTGCGTGGCAATGGTTTGTGTGTGGTGCGGCGGTGATGGCCCTCTTCTCACTGTGTGTACGTGCTTTCTCTGTGAACTTCTGACACGCCAGAGCTAGCCGTCTTGCTTTGCAGGAGCTGTGAGTTGCCGTGTCGCTGCTGCAAAATGTAGTTGTGCGGCCCTTGCAGCAGCTGGCTTGTCCTCTGCTCTCTCTCCCCAGTTTGTCGCCTCAGACCGCCGCCTGCCAGGCTGTGTTGCTGCTGGTGGGTGATGTTCTGTGGATTCAGCCCGCCCGCTACACTGCATAAAGTGCAGCTTGCTGTCACTGACACTGTTTACACTAATCCTTTGTTGCCTTTGTTTAGCATCAACACTGCGTGTGCTGTGACTGACGGCTTTGCCTGCAAGGCCATATGTCAAGTTACACACACAGAGAGACTTTTCTGGGGTGAGTCTCCTTGAGTGACAGCCTGTTTTGCTGAGTCATCTGCGACGTTCCAGATTTTCGGGTGTTCGTTGCAACGTAGTTGCCTGTGCACACCGTGTAACCCCTCTTCTTCTAAAAGAGGCAGCTCGCCTTCCCCTGTGCGTTTTGTGCCCTGTGCTTTGAGCACCCTGCTGCTTTTCGTGCTGCACTTCGCACATGCTGCACTGCATGTAATTGTTGGTTTATGGGGAGGTAGGGGCTGCAAGATGCCTCTGGAGTTTTACTTTGGTTGCATCTTGTGGCTTGCTATCGGGTTCTCATGATATGTGAGCTGAAAGAGGGGCAAGTGACTCGCTCTAGGGCGATAGCTTGCCCACCCCTGTAACAGACCTCTCTCAAGAGTATTTATAGCTGGTGAAAGCTCTCAAACTGGTAACAAAGTCGCTGCAAGGTTTGCAAGTGCCAGTGCGATTTCTGCCCGTATTTCAACAGGTTATGAGCCCATAGCCACGCGTCCACTGCGCACAGGAGTTTTTGCTCGACTTTCGTTCGGGATTTGCCGACCTGTCTCCAGGCTTGGCGGACACAATCGCAGCGTAGCAAGTTGCTGCTTCACAGAGCTACTGTTGTTCGCGGTGTTGACTCGGCAACATGACTGCGAGCAAGTATGGCGTCACAAAGCTCTCTGACAACAACTACTTCACTTGGACAGTGCGCATGAGGGATTTCCTGACCATCAAGGACTGCTTCGAGGCCATTCAGGACCCTGAGCACCCCAGAGCAGCAAGGCCCTCGCCTACATCCGTTCCCACGTCGAGGACCACTTCCTGTCGACCATTCGCGACGTGGACAACGCTAATGCCGCGTGGAATGCTCTGGAAGCCGTATTCCAGCAGCGCAGCACCGCATGCCTGCTCAGCTTGCAGCGGGACCTCAGCAAGCTCAAGATGGAGCCCGGCGAGTCTGTCAGCTGCTTCATTGGGCGAGCTCGCTCCCTGCTCAACCGGCTGGTGGCTGCTGGCAGCGACTTGGAGGAGTCAGACATCGTCCCCAACGTCATGTCCGGCCTGCCCCCGGAATACAGCATGCTGGTCACTGTGTTGGAGAACAACCCCGCTGCGCCAACCCTCGACGAGCTGCTGGCCAAGGCCCTGGTTGTGGAACAAAAGCACCAGCGTGGAAGCGGCCAGACCTTCCGGGCCCAGGCCTTCAGCAGCTACATCAGCAGGCTCTTCAACAACAGCAGCAACAGCAACAGGCCCTTTGGCAACACCGGCTACCGCCCTGGCCCCGACAACGCCTTCAAGTCCCGTGGCCCCTACTGCTACTACTGTAACAAGCCCGGCCACATCAAGGCAGAGTGCCGCAAGCGCCAGGCAGACCTCGCCCGCCGCTTCAACAACAGTGACCCCAACCGCTACAACAACAACAACAACAACAATGGTGGCAATGCCCAACAGCAGCAGCGCCCGGCAGGCAACCAGCGGCCCCAGCGCGTGGCGGCCATGGCAGCAACCATCACTATCAACGTCGCCTACCCGGACCTGCCCACCGACAGCAAGGACGACTGGATCATCGATTCTGGTGCTGGGCGCCACATCACCAACAACCAGAACCTGCTGTTCAACATGCGCTGCTTGCCCGAGGAGATCATGGTGCACTACGGCAATGGCAGCTCATCAAAGGCCTACGGCATTGGAGACGTCGTGTTGCTGGACGAGGCCACCAACAAGCCTGTGGTCGTCCTGCGCGACGTGCTCTGGGAGCCCACAGCAAAGGTAAACTTCCTGTCAGTCAAGCAGGCCAGCAAGGCTGGCGCTTCCTTCCTCTTCAAGAGCAGCAGCTGCGACATCATCAAAGGTAACAATATCATTGCGTCTGCTGTGGCAAACATCAACGACAACTACGTGCTGCCAACCTCTACGCCTGCGTCAACACGCCCTCGACCCGCCACATATACAAGCGGTTCAACAGCAATTACTCGGTGAGCCCGCAGCCGCTCATCATGCGTGCCAGTGTGCAAAAGCCCAGCCATAAGCTCCACGATGAGTTCCTGGGCGGCATCTCCATGTATGCCCATCGCGCTGCAGTGGCAGCGGCAGGTGTTCTGTCTTTGGTGCCAGCTTCAAGGACACTGATGGCAGCAGCACCAGCAGTGTTGGTGTGCACTCTGCTGGTCCCACTGCTGCTGGCCTGCCCTCTCCGACAAAGGGCACCTCTGCCCAGCTGTGGCATCGCCGTTTGGGACACCTGGGCTACAACAATATGGCAAAGCTCCCTTCAATGGTCAATGGGCTGGACCTGACTGCCAACGACATCAAGGCAGCAACCAATGAGGTGTGTGAGTCCTGCGCCATGGGCAAAAACCACCGGCAGCCCTTCTACCCGTCAGACACCAAGACATCAAGCCCTTGGAGCTCATTCACATGGATGTGTGTGGCCCCATGCCGGTCAGCTCCTTTGGTGGCAGCAACTATATGGCGACCTTCCTCGACGACTACACTGGCTATTCCGCGGTCTGCATGCCCAAGACCAAGGGCGACGTGGCTGCAGCAACCAAGAGTGTGATCACCATGCTGGAAAAATCAACTGGCTACTATGTGATTAATGTGCGCACCGACAATGGTGGCGAATACGTCAACTGGGACCTGACATCCTTCTTTGACAACCTGGGCATCGTACACCAAACCACCATGCCTTACACACCTGAGCAAAATGGAAAGCCAGAGCGACTCAATCGCACCCTGCTTGAGAAAGCAAAATCTATGCTTGCAGACACCAACCTGCCCCCCGAGGCCTGGGGCGAGGCTGTTATGACTGCAAACTACCTGCGCAACAGGTCTCCCACATCTGGTAAGGAGCTCACTCCATACGAGTTCATCACTGGCAAGCGGCCCAACCTGGAACACCTGAGGGTTTTGGCTGCAAGGCCTTCGTCCACATTCCCCAGGGAGAAAAGGAACAAGCTGGATTTTAAGAGCCAGACCGGCTACATGGTTGGCTACTCAATCAATGGCAAGGGCTACAGGATCCTGCTGGAGGACAATTCAGTGGTGGACAGCCGAGATGTGACCTTTGATGAAAACTCCACCAGCGCCCAGGTCAGCAGCACCAAGCTGGACCTGATGGAGACACACAACGGCGCTGACACTGACAGTGACGATGAGCCTCCACCTCTCGGTGAGCATGACTCTGATTCTGAGTCTGACTCTGATGGTGAAAGTGATGATGGAAATGACAACCCTCCTGGCCCTGATTCTGGCAACAACTCTGGCCACAACAACCAGCCTGGTGCCAACAATCAGCCCCTGCCACTGGGAACTCCGACAACTCTGGGCTGCGCCGCAGCAGCCGGGCAAATAAGGGAGTGCTCAACCCCTATCGCTATGTGGCTGATGGCAAACACCTTGCTGCTCCCTACTCAGCTACTGCTCTGTTAGCAGCAGTGGACCTGAAGGAGCCCAAATCCTACACCGAGGCCCTCAACTCAAAGGCAGCAGACCTTTGGCAGCAGGCAATGGATGAAGAGATGGCTTCCCTGCTGAGCAACAACACCTGGTCCCTAGAGACACCACCTGCTGGTGTCAAGCCTATTCCTGTCAAGTGGGTCTATAAAATCAAGAGAGACGGAGACGGCAACATCGAGCGCTACAAGGCCCGTCTGGTGGCCAAAGGCTTCAAGCAGCAAGAGGGCATTGATTATGACGAGGTATTCGCACCTGGCAGCAAGTATTCAACCCTGCGCGCACTGCTGGCAAAGGCAGCAGCCGACGACATGGACCTCCACCTGCTGGACATCAAGACTGCCTTCCTCAATGGCGACTTGGAAGAAAACATCTACACCTGCCAGCCCGAGGGCTATGTGCAGGGTGACCCACTCTGGCTTGCCGCCTCAACAAGACCCTGTACGGCCTAAAGCAGGCCCCGCGTGCCTGGCACAACAGGCTCCACAGGGAGTTGGAGTCGTACGGCTACAGAGCCTCTGAGGCTGACCCTGGTCTCTACATCTACAACGGAAAAACAGCAGAAATCTACCTGCTGGTGTACGTGGATGACATACTAATTGCGTCCAAGGACAGCGCTCTGATCAAGGGTGTCAAGCAGCGCCTGTCAGAGTCTTTTGATGCTCGCGATCTGGGCGAGGTTTCCTCTTATCTGGGCATGACCATTACAAGGGACCGTGGGAGCGGCACCATCAAGATCAGCCAGCCACGCATGACCAATGATCTCATCTCCAAGTTTGGCATGGACGACAGCAAGATCAGGCCAATTTCCATGAGCGCCTCCATCAAGTTTACCAAGGATGAAGGCGAGCCCCTCGACAAGGCCAAGTACCCCTACAGTGAGCTGCTCGGTTCCCTCATGTACTTGTCAGTTTGCACCAGACCTGACATCTCCTTTGTCACTGGTTCCCTGGCTCGCTACATGGCCAACCCAACCACTGTCCATTGGCAGGCTGCTGAGGGTGTTCTGAGGTACCTGGCTGCAACAGCAGACTATGGCATCACCTTTGGTGGGAGCGGCCCCAGCGACCTTGAGCTGTTCGGCTACTGCGACTCCGACTACGCTGGAGACCTCGACACACGCCGCTCCACCACCGGCTATGTGTTT
>CADDIJ020002535.1:0-26374 GCA_902809745.2 Tetradesmus lagerheimii | reverse complement strand
CCCCATCAACCACACATACCCACGCTCAGGCATCGAAGAAAGGACCCGCGCCAAAGTGATCCATGCAGAGAATCACCCGGTCATGCTGCAGTTCTGCTACGGCTGCTGGCTTAGGTGCGGGCATAAGAGTAGAATAAGAACATAGCTCTGAAGGCATAGCTCTGATAGTGTGCTGATGTCATCATGGAGCAAATTCCAACTGACAGAGCTGCAAGCCACCAACTGACAATAGGGCATGCCGGCCACAGGGAACCCGGCAGCGCTGCTGCTGCTGCTACTGCTCTGAAGCTGTTGCAGTGCTGACCAGGCAACCCAACTTGAATCGCTTCCCAACTTCACAATGCCGTGCTGCTGCTTCAGGCAGGCCGATAATGCTGTTCATGCACACAGGCAACAAATGACATCTCCCATCCTTCCAAGGCACACACCAGCAGAGCAGCTATAGATGTAGCCAGTCAATGCGGCACACTCTCAACAGGCCAATGCTAGCAGCGCAGTGAGGGCCAACGCAGAACTGCAAATGTGGTGTGCTTGCAGCCACAGATCAAAGGCTGTATGTAGGCAGGGCGCTTCCAGCCCGCCAGCCAAGGCAAGGGGACAGAACCCCAAACCCTAGCTCTCCTTCAACAGCTGAACCCTGGCGGGAAACCCCAAACCCCAAAGCCCTGCCCATTGCACCCCATGTCCAGATCCTACCCGTTCCACGCCTCCATCGCCCAAACCTAAAGCCACAAATGGATCCTACAATCGTATGCTCAGATCAGCTGCAGTGCTGCTTGCCTTTCTGGAGACTGCTGCAAGAGGGCTGTCCTCTGCTTGTAGCAGGCCGTGTCAGGCAAGGCAGCACGTGCATGCAAGCCGCACCATGCAGCAGCTGCCAGAGCACCTTGCATGCATGCTGAATGCACAGGGGCTGCACCTTGCATGCAGCTGCCACAGGACTCGGAGACCCCTGCATCCACATACTACAGGAAAAACAAGCCAATCTCCCAGCACATGCAGATGTCACGCGTAACCATGACATGTGACACCTGACATGCGACCTTCTGTACATCCTGGGTAAGGAGCACCCCCTGAATAACAGATCCACGCGCGTGTACAATACCATGGCAAGCTACTGTTGTGATTGCAATGCCACAAGGCATTGATGCTTGCCAGGCAGACTTGCTGCACAGTTGCTGTCCTGTGCGCAAAGCCCTCTCAAGAACACCCCACCACCAATGCTGGGTGCATCCCACAGCAACAGCAAGCAAACGACGTAGAGACTGACTTCACGTGGATTCCTGCTGCGCCACACACGAAACACAAACCGAGCAGCGCTTTTGAGCCGTTGGCAGCTGTTGCTGCTGCTGAAAAGCGCGCCCTTAAGCCATACCCATCTGCGCTACACACGCCACACGCGTCATCATCATCATCACAACCCAACACACCCGACGCTATATTTCGCAAGGTGACCGGCATACGTTTTGCTCCTTGGGTGCAGCCCAAACAAGCCAGTCAGAGCCACATGTGCAAACTATGCGCCAACATCGCTGCTGCTGCGATCTGCGTTGGCAGCTGGCAACAGCACAGCAGACACAGCGTATGTAGTATGTGTATGTACTGCCAGCAGCACAGGCTGCAGGCGACTGCTCGCACAGGCCGAGCACACTGTGCGCATCTGCATCGCAACATACGTTCTGACAAGCTGCACCCAATCCATTGGCAGCAAAAGAGTGCAGAAGTGCAGCCGCTATCGTGCAGTGGCACTCCAGCCTGCATGCAGGAAACACAGCCGCAAGCTTGCGACGCCATGCGTTGATATCTGCCAGCATGCTGCAGCTGCGCATTGTGCTTTGCTCATGGCCGCTGGGAAAGACAGCAAAAGTGCAACCGCCTGGTGACATAGCGCTGTGTGGCTCCAGACTGCCACAACTAGCACACGTGGAGCTGAGCAATCATCAACCGCACATACAGGCCACCCCAAGCAAAAGCCCGCAGTCGCTGCGGTGCCTGCAAGGCGCATTGCTCAGGGCACAAAAGCCTGGACATGCAGAGCCAGCGTGCACAGCGTGACGGCACGCATTTGAGACGCCAACAGCCGCATTCACAGCAATAGTAGATGCACCTGATTAAAAACACCCCTCATCAACACATGCACACAAGCACAGGAGAGCTGCTCAGTCCACGGCCACGCCTCAAAGCAAGTGCGTTCGCTTGCTAGGCTGTTGGGCCGCTGGACAGGCAGACAATGCTGTGCAAAACCTCCCACAAACACAGCCGAAAGGTGCACAGGCGCATGGTAAAACAACAGCAACGCCCTTCAGAAACCTCATTCGAAACCCCTGCAAAGCATGTGCAGCTGTGCTGCAGACCCTGGAACCCACACACGTGGCAGACAAGCATTGCCACAGCCCACCAGCAGTTGCAATTCTGGCTCCTCGGGAGGCATCGCCCTGCTAAGCTACAAACTCGTTTCTTTCAAGGCACATAAGCACACACACTCGCATACAAACCGCTACACAGAAAGCCACAAAACACAAAAACACATGCGCACATCTGCTGATCAGACCACACACCGCCTCACAAGCTACCACCATGCACATGCTGCCGTGTTGCTTTTTGCGCAGCACGTGCACCCACGGACACCGCCCAAACCTCCAAACCTCAAGCCTAGGGTTCACCAGGTATCAAAACCCTGGTCAGAAAGCCAAAGCCTAGGCCATCATCAGCAGATCAGCATCCACATCACAGGGTGCCAGCATGTCATCTAACACTCCCATGAAGCCATCCGTCTCAAGCTCAAGTGCATCAAGCTCCAAGCTGCTGGGCAGCACACTGCCGCCTGCACCGCCAAAACCCAAGTCCCCGCTGAACCCTCGGTTTATCAGCGCGGCTGCAGCAGCAGCAGCAGTGCCTGCTCCACCCAACTTGCTGCTGGCTGCTGCGCCTGGTGCAGCAGCATTGCCAGATGCGGCAGCAGCACCAAAGTGCGGCTCACCAATGGGCCCACCCATGCTGCTGAGCAGCATCTCTTCTGCAGCAGCAGCAGCTGCGTACGAAGCTGGAGTGCAGGCACCAGTCTGCAGGGGCATGGCGCCGCGGCTGCCGCCCTTGCCACTCACGATGACTGTGCTGTCCAGGATGACGCTGCTGTTGCTGTTGCGGCCGTCAGGGCCAGCAGCAGCAGCAGCTGGATGCACCCTGGAGCCTTGGGCAGATGCCTCGGGAGCTACTTGCAGACCTGGCAGCAGCCGCTGCTGCTGCTGCCAGTTGTTGCGTGGGGTGTAGCCAGACCCAGCATAACCACCAGCAGCAGGGCCAGGCCCAGCCATGCCGCTCCCAGGCCAGGAGCCAGGCTGCTGCTGCTGCTGCCAGCTGGCACCCCCTGCCTCATACCCTGCAAAGGTGCCCATGCTCGCCGATCTGCGCGCAACACGCTGCTGCTGCTGCATTGCGGCTTCAGCTGGCGGGTAACCACCCATGCTGCCCGCGCTGTGTGCGTGTGGCAGTGGGCCGACAGGAGCACGGCTGTAGCTGCCACTGCTGTTGCCGTATGGAGCGGCTGTAGCACTAGCAGGCCCAGGCAGGCTACTGCCATAGTACGCGGACTGGCCGAATCTCGCATCCTCAGCAGCAGCAGCAGCAGGACCATAGTAGGCATAGCTGCTGCCTGCCTCAGGGTACTCCCCTGCCTGCTGCTGCTGCCAGCGCTGCTGCTGCTGCTGGCTGTATGGCTCTGCACTGCCAGCCCGCCAGCTGCCACTGCTGTTGTGCTGAGGCTTCATCAGGTTGGGTGCACTGGCCACTCGGCTAGCTGCACTGATGGCTGCTGACCCCTGAGGTGGAGGGTAAAACCCTGGTCCAGGAGCTGACCCTGAACCCTGATGCACAGCCTCAGGTGCTGCTGCTGCCTGCCAGGCTGGAGCAGTGCTGCCAGGGTGGCAGCCGTTATCACCAGCAGCAGCAGCAGCAGCAGCAGCGATATACTGCTGGTAGCGGCCGCCGCTACTGGTGAAGGTGCCAGGCACTTCATACGGGTGTGGCCGCACGTAGCTGCTGGACTGCCCGCGAGCCTCAAAACCCCGACCCCTGACAGGCCCACTGAACCCTGCGGCGCTACCACCTGTGCTGCTAGGCCCCATAGGCCCCATCGCTGAACCACCAAGCCCACCATCACTCGGCAGCATGTTGCTGCCATATGGCCGAGGGGGCCCGGCTGCCCTGCTGCCATATGGCGGCATAGCAGACGGGGCGCCGCCCCCAGCAGCAGCAGCAGCAGGTTGCCTGCATTCCCAGCAGTCGCAGAAGCCTCCAGGAGGCCCCATAGGGCCTGACGGGGGCCCCATGTATGGCCCCATACCCGCAGATGGCAGTGGTGGCGGGCCTCCTCTGCCATACCCTGAGCTGAAGCCAGGTGCAGCATAGCCCTGGTAGCTGCTGTTGATGCCAGACGGGGCTCCTGGGTTGCCAGGATAGTAGCTGCTGCTGTTTGGGTAAGCTGCACCTGGCATCTCTGCTGTTGGCGGCGGCAGCGCTCCGCGGCTCATCTGCTGCTGCTGGATGTGTGGAGGCAGGGGTCCAGGCTGGGGGCCTGAGAAGGGTCCTGAAGCTGGCCCTGGCAGCTGCTGCTGCTGCTGCTGGTGTGCGTCAGGCTGGCCAGGCATCATGCTGCTACTGCCGGGGCCTGGGAAGGGCCCTGAAGGAGGGCCTGACAGCAGCTGCTGCTGCTGCTGCAGGGTGTCAGGCTGGGGTCCTGAGAAGAAGGGTCGTGCCAGGTGTCCCGAGGCTGGGCCTGACCCCCCGGAGGGCTGCCAGGCTGGTGGGGGCCGTGACAAGTCAGTGTGGCTGCTGTAGCCACGCTGCAGGCGCTGCTGCTGCTGCTGCTGCTCCTGCGCACTGTGGGCAGGTGCTGGCATGCTGCTGCTGCGGCGCTTGTCGTCATCTAATGCAGCAGCAGCAGCAGCAGCAGCGCTGGCAGTTTGTGCTGCTTTGGGGCTGCTGCTTGACAGCTGCTGCTGCAGGTGGCTGCTTGGGGTGTCAGGCTGAGCAGAGTTGAGGTCTGCACTGGCATCGCCCTGAGGCTGCTGCTGCGTATCGTTGGACGCAACAGCCCCGGCATTGCCGCATGACGTCTGTTCAACCTTGGCACTGGCAGTAGCACCTGCATCGTAGATTGCTGCGTTACTGCCTGCCTGCTCTGGCTCTGCATCTGGCATCTCCTCATCACCACCTGCTGCTGCTGCTGCTGGCATGTCAGTGTCTGCGGCAGCTGCTGGTGTGTCTGTTGACGCCCCGGCAGCTGCGGCATTGGCTGAACCCTCCTCCTTCAAACCCTCTGGCACCGCAGCAGCAGCAGCAGCAGTTGGGCTAGCCGGCTGCGCCACTGGGCTGCCTGCTGCTGCTGCTGCTGCACGCACTGCTGCCCCACCAGCCTCCAAGTTCACACTCAGCGAGGAGCCAAACGAAGTGAGAAGGCCAACACCAGGCATTGCTGCCGCCGTTGCAGCTGCTGCATCAGGCTTTGCAGCAATGCTGCCGCTGGGCTGCTGCTGCAGCAGCTGCAGCTCCACGCTCCTGCTGCTGCCGATGCTTCCCCAGGGTTGCACAGGCTGCTGCTGCTGCATTGGCATAGGTGGCAGGCTGTCGCTGGGAGTGCGCTTGTAGCTGCGGGGGCTGCTGCTGCTGCTGCTGTTGTACATGCCCCCATACTCCCCTGCTGCAGCTGCTGGTGCTGGCTGTTGGCCTGGCCATGCATGCATGCCGGGGGCAGTTGCCCCCACTGCACGGACATCAACGGGAGGCAAGCTACCAGACCTGTATGGGCCGGCAGCAGCGGCAGCGTCATGCATGCTGCTGTCGTTGCCTGCATAGTACATGCCTCCACTACCTGCTGCTGCTGCTGGTGCGTACTGGCAGCTTGATCCCGGGTATGGGTAGGGCTGTGGGCCAGGGCCGGATGTGACTGGCCTGCTGCAGCTGCTGCCATGCCATTCAGGGGCACCTGCGGAACCCCCATGGTAAGGCGCAGGCGCCTGGTACGGGTACTGCTGCTGCTGCTGCTGCTGCGGAGCGTAGCCGCGAGCCTCGTCATAGCTGCCGCTGTAGTACGCTCCTGGCGGTGGTGCGTCGATGTACGCACCTGCAGTGTCTGCAGAGAAGCAGCTGCTGCCTGCAGGAGCATAGCCGCTGACGCCGGACTGCAGCCTGCTGCTGTGGACACCAGGAGCATCGCCAACAGGGCCCAAGCCGTAGCTGCCACCTGGCAGCATGTTTGCTGCTTGGGGTGCGGCGCTGCTGCCAATGTTGTAACCATGAGGTGTTGGCAGTGGCGCGTGCTGCTGTGCTGAGGTGTGTGCGCCGCCTGCACTAGGCAGCAACGCAGGGCTGCCACCGCAGCTGCTGACCTCTGATCTGTTGTAGGTGCTTGCAGGAGCATGCTGCTGCTGCTTGTGCTTGGCATCTGCTGCTGCTGCTGCATTGGCGTCAGCCCCTGGGTAGTGCATTGGCAGTCCGCGGGCACTGCCAGCTGCTGCTGCTGCCAGCACTGCAAAGTGCTGCTCTGGCTCGTACCATGTGGAGCGTGGCACATCAACGCGCAGCTGCCTGTAGCTGCTGGCATTGCCTGCAGTGCTGCCTGGCAGCTGCTGCAGCTGGGGCCTGTTAGGGCTGCAAGCAGTGGCAGCAGCAGCAGCCAAGTTAGGTACATCTGCAGCTGCTGCCATGGCTGTGTAGCCAGGCGCAGCTGCTGCTGCTGCTGCACTCTGGTCCAGCCCTGCTGCTGCATCGCAGCTGCCAGATGTTGCTACGTAGTCCGCAGCATCTGCCGCTGCATCTGCTGCGTTAGCTGCTGGCGCGGCTGCTGTGTTGTAGCACTGCTCTGCTGCGGCTGCTGCCTCCTCGCTGTCTGTTGAGCTGTCACTCCAGCGGGGGCGTGACCTGCTGCTGCGCTTCTTGAGCACGCCCTTGCCCTTCAGGCAGGCCCTGCCAGGAGCCTGCGCAATTGAGTGCAACAAACACACACGCATGTGATTAGATAAGCCGGTGTCTGCACATACAATCCAGCACAGGCGTGCCTCCTGATGCAGCAGGAGTGACTTTGTACTGCGGGGGTTGCAGTCAGTATCCTTGCACAACAGTCTAGCTGGTCACGATTAGGCTGGCATCCACAGAAGGGTTGGTACTGCTATACTGTGCAGCCTGGTGCTGCTGCATGCCTGCTTGTTGCATGTCATCCCAGCTGTTGCATGGTGCCCCAGCAGCCATGTCGCACCTTGCTGAGGATTGCGCGGCACGCCTGCTCTTCAGGTGCACCATGTTCAGGGTTGGCCAGCAGCCACTCCAAGCTGGCACCGTCATCAAGGTACCTGCGGTGAAAGGATGACACATTGGTTACAAGATGCAGGCATAAGACGCCCGATTGCTGGCATCAACACTATGGCGAGAGCAGCATAGGGAACTGACAGAGCCCTACTGCATGCAGGCATGTGAATGTGCCGGGATAAGTAGAGCAAGCAACATCTCTGAACTGCTGCCTGCTGCTGCTGCAGCTGACAGACACTCACTTGTTCTTGAGTGTGCCGTTCTGGTGCTTCCTGTTGAGGGTGGCGTGCCAATGGTTCTTCACTGCGTTGTCGGTCCTGCCATTGAGCAGGCGTGCAATAGCTGCAACAACAAAAGTACATGGGTAAGGGTTATCAGCAGACACAAACAGGGACCCCCGAGCTGCTGAACGTGACTGCCCTGCGCCGACGCTCACCTGCCCATCTATTCTGGTGCACCGACTGCGCCTGCGGAGCAAAAAGGATGCGAGCTGTGAGCGGGGACTCGCATAAACTCAGCTGCTGAAGGAGCTGTGCGACGCTGGCTTACCCGCACGATCACCGCCTGCTCCCATTCCGAAAACGGTAGTTTGGACACGGTAGGGTCAAGCTGGTTGCACCACCTGCACGCAGACGCCCAGACAGACCTCGTCAGGGTGACCATGAAGTCCTCAGGCTGGGCCGCGGGCGGGTGCCAGAGGCCCAGCAGGCGCCCCCTGGTGCCCACATAATCAGGAGAGTGCGATCATGGCAGCAGCAAGCTCTCCGGCAGCTGCCAGGGCTGCATCGCCCAGAGACATACTGCCCACGCAGAGAAAGCCTTGTAGTCTGAGCACGACGTTTCGCGTAGCTCGCACAAGAAAAGGAAGCATTGTATGAGGCTGCATATCTTTGCTAACCTGAGCCTGCAGCTCTTGCCCGATCGGCCAGGGACGCCTGCGAGCATAAAGGAACCAAGCCCTCAGGCCCTGCTGCCCACGATGGCCTGTCACAATGCATCACCAAATGCTGTCCCAGCTCACCTGCGGCTATTTGGCTCCAGCAGGTGGTGCCATACTGAGCGACCAAGGTGCGCAGCTGCTCGTCCTCGTCTGAAGTCCACGCGCCCTTGCGTGAGTCGATCCCGGTATCTTGTGCAACTTCATCTTCTGTATCGGCCATGGTGTTCAAGTGCATCAACGCAAGGGGGCGTTTGGCTACAGTCTGTTCTCGCCCCTGCTCAGTCTCTATCGGCCAACGCTATGGTAAATCATTCTTTATGTCTAACAACGACTACATTCTTTGCAGTGGGAAGCAGTGCGTGCAGTAATAGCAAGCACCCCTGGTTGCAAGCAGGGCTGCCAGGTTGACTCAACATCGTGTCTAGTACTGTACCCTCCGCATGACAAGCCGCATTGGTCGCACGTAGCATGCGTTTCAAGCAGAAAGAGGTTGGAACCGATATACTGACACATACGTGTCTGGGGGCTAATCTCGCCTGGTCGCCTGATGCCTGCAGCAGGTTAGCTTGCTGGCGAAGTGCGCATCGCAAGCTAACAGCACCATTTGAGGTGCATTTCAGGGTTTTAAGTGCAAATTCAGGGGCCGATACAAGTTCTGCTCAATATAATGGGCCTGACCTATCTGCGTACACCTTATGCGGTCACAACTTGCACAGGACGGTTCACGCGACCACCGAATGGTGCGTCGAACCATTTATGCTGCTACAGTTGAAGCTGCGGCAGGTCACCAGAACGTGGCGCAGCCTGAGGTACTTCCCGGTGGAACTCCCAGCCCAGTGCCGGCAGGGCGCCCTCGTGACTGAAACTGCACAGCCAGTAGAAAGTTTCTCACGTCAACAGACATAGCAAGCACTTTGGCACAACTCCCTGCCATGCTGCCGACCTTATACTTCAGGATCACTTCAAGCTACCATCATGAATGGATGGGGTAGAGCACGCTGTCGCAGATCTCCTGTGCCAGTGTACAAAGCAGCAGCAATGCCAGTGTCATACTTCTTCCACTGTGCCACCAGTGCATGATGTACAAATGCATGCCAACAACCAGTGCTCCTCACACGGTGCCACAACGACGCACCAGCTGCAGGCCCTTGGGATTATATGCACTTTCGACTTGTCGTTGACTGATGCATCCACTAAGTTGTTGCGTTTTGTTTCTGATGATATTTGGGGTAGTAGGGGGGGGTGCCGAGTGATATCTAGGAGCATTGCTGAGTATCTTGTCCAAGCTTGGGATGTGCGTAATAATTGCAAACACAATGGAGCAGTGCTCCCTCTTTCTTCCGCTCCTGAGGGGCGCGGGGCCGATGGCGTTGATGCTATGGCTTAATGGGTAACATGATGATGATGATGATGATGATGCACTTTCGACACGCTGCTGGCATCAGCACTCCCACACTGCTGCAACAACAGGTGATACTGGACGCTGCTGACTTGTGCCACAAGCACGGCATGCGTTTGGTTAAATCCACCGCAGCCGTGGCTGATACAGCAGGCTCCTTCTCCGCAGCAGAACTAGCACTGGCAGTGCGTAGCACCAAACAGCTGCAGCCCCTTGACACGCATTACACGTTCACTTCACATGTGAGGCCCTGGTGAGGCCACGCGACACCACCCCACACAGCACCACACGTGCATCACTTCCAGGAGCTGCGCCGGCACACTGGCAAAACCACCGAAGCATGGCCAACCCCATCTTTTTGAATGCCCTCGCCTAATGAAAACTGGCATGGCTCGACTAGCGGAGGAATGGGCACCCTCGAGCAAGCCTGTCAGCAGCCACAAAAGGCGCAAAACATGGTGTCACGTGGTGGGGCACTAGCATGCAGAAAGTAGTGGCTGGCTATCAAGTCAGCTCCAAGTCAAATCTCCATCTCGCGTTGAGGGCACCCATTACGCAGCAGCGCTGACAGCCAGTGCCCAACACACCTCGTCCCCCAACCCTCATGCATGCGGATTTGTGGGTTGCTATGGCACACTTGATGTACAGCGCATCTTTGGAACACAAGCGCAGATGCATGCTGCGGCGGTAAACAAGCAGCGCGTACAACATCACAGACTCCAATATCAGCAGACACACTGTTGTTGTATGGCAGGCGGCAAAGCCCCGCGACCTGGCAGAGCAGCCAGATCTGGTCTCTTCTGCACCCAACATGCCTCGCCGCACCCAGCATATGTTTTTGCTGCAGCAGCACTACAGATGTGCACAAGCAAACAGGTTACACGCACAACATACTATGTGGAACAGCGCGCCATCCATGCCATCCCCACCATGCACAATCAAGGACAGAGCGGAAACAAAGCTGCGACTGCAGGCATATGCTTGCAGTCAGCACTTGCAGTAACCGCTGTGACGGCCTGCTGCTTTGGTCAAGGTCACACATAACCCTGGGGTGGCACCTGATGCTCTACAACCACATCTAGTACTAGGTGATTGTGCAGTCAGGTGTCAAGGCACTGCAAGCATCCAGCGCATAAGAACGCTGCCAGCGCGCATGTCCAAGCCCTTCTTGCACAGGGGCAGCAAATGAGTCGATTGCTGTCAGCATACAGCAGGTGAGCCACACCGCTTGACAGTAGTAACATCATGCGGAGCATTACAGAAACTGCATCAGTTGCCACAGCCAGCGCTTGCTGGCGCATTTGACTTTGCTGTCAGTTCACGTACAGCAAAAAGCAAGGGATGGGTGTCCATTCAGAGCTTGCTCACACAGAACTACATCTACGTATACTAGCAAAAGTAACACAATGAAATAATGGGCGGCACATGCTGCTGGCGCTGTCAAGCGAACATAAACAGCAGCAGTGCTGCCCACAACACCGGATGTAAGTGTTAGTAACTAACGCAGCATGCCTGACATGTGCATGGAATCCCATATACAATGCAGCAGCGTGTAATGCAGGGTAAGCTACATACACATAATCACCATCATTCCTTGGCAGTGCTGGGTCGAAACTTTGATTGCAGGAGGTACACTACGTAACAAAGCAGTAGCTAACATACGTACTACGCTCTCACTACCTAGCACATCGCATGACGTAAGGGTCTGGCTGACCGTGTAACTGACATACACACATAGTGTTGCTGGTCAGGAACAAGTGCTGCCACAGCAGTGCTGTGCAACGCCTCCAGTGGCAGTACCAGCTGTGAGCTGATGCCTTGCAGGCACATTGCCCGTTGCTCAACTCTAGCAGGTATGGCTCTTGACCAACAGCACACACGCACACATTGCCACATGCTTTGCATTGTGTGCTGCAGCCGCAGCACCAAGATCACACCTCTCTCTGTCAGGTACGTTATGTGTGCCGATTGTTTCACAGCACAGTGATAGG
Source organism: Tetradesmus lagerheimii (assembly GCA_902809745.2). NCBI lineage: Eukaryota > Viridiplantae > Chlorophyta > Chlorophyceae > Sphaeropleales > Scenedesmaceae > Tetradesmus > Tetradesmus lagerheimii. The sequence goes on along the minus strand of CADDIJ020002535.1, from coordinate 14,742 downwards.
GGTGCTGGCAGGAAGCCAAAGCACCACACAGACACGCCACCAGCAACACAAGCCGCCATATCCACACTCCTTGAGCCCGGCTTACGTAAGCAGCAAAAAGCCACACATGCTGCAGCATGTCTGCTGGCTCATTCCCTGCCTAACTGTCCTGCAACAACACAACAGGCTAGGGGCCGCTGTGCCTTTGCGCCACACATAACAGTTCAACTGAAGTGCGACGAGCACTGTGCAAGGCCAGGCATCCAAGAGAGTGCTGTAAAACGCGTACGTGATAACTCCCGCCAGCATGCATACTATGCATATGTGGTCTGGCGGCATACTTGCTGCCACCGCGACTGGCGCCAACTGAACAATCGAATCCCCATCCATCAGGAGACGCCATCCAAAATTGGTCAACGGCACTAGGCGCAGCCTAAATGCCTCCAGTCCAAGTTGAAATATATATATCATAATATCACTGTTGGGCCACTGCAGACAGCAGCACGGATGGCAAGAGACCAGGTATGTAGCAACCTCACTCGCCCCGCCTAGCCAGAACTGTAGGTATGTACTGTAAGTGACGTTTGCCCCTGACTATGCAGCCGGCACCTGCAATATCCAACAAGAGCCATACTCGTTGCATCGGTATGTGCTATGTGCTACAGTGTTAACATAAACAGCAGCAGCCACCATCTGTACAGCCGTGCACTAGGCCAGCCACAACTTCCAACTGCACCCAGGCGCACAGCAGGAAAAAGCCACAGCCAGAAGGGGCCATCAGTGCAGCTGATATGCCGGGCACTCATGCCCAACAAGCACGCAAGGCAGCACCATCCTGAACTGGGCAGCACACAAGGGCTCAGGCACGAAACCCACAACACACGTGACACCAACTGAAAAGAAGTTTTCCAAAAACATGCGTAGCAAGCTGCAAGGCCGCCGCAGCTGACACAGCCGGCACAGCACAAGCTGCGCGTCAACCTCCTGCAAACCCCTGCGTCAGTTCTCCTGAGCCCCCAACAAAAGCACACAACAGCAGAAAGCCCTCGCAGCAACTCTTCTGCCGAGTGCAGACGAGCGCCGTGGCAGCTGCCAACGCTCAGGCAATGCAAGCACAACAAACGAAATGACAACGGCAGCCCGCCCTGCACACCATTGCCTGCTCATTGCACCCTCAGCTGACCCTTCATATAACAGAGCCGTAACAGTCGCACACCAACATCTCACTGCGACACAGAGCGCGAGATGACATCTGGCCCCTGCTCAACCCCAACTGCCAAGCCAGTTGCGCGTCGCGTTCTGTCCATCCCTGCAACACGGCACAGCAAGCACTGTTCCAATGGCACTAGCCATATCAGCAACATCCACCCCCAACCACCCCGCCACCCAACATTGCCGCCACCTGCACACCAGAGCCACTCCGCATGTACAGCACCACAGCACCCCCATCCTGCAAGACCAGACGCTCTTACACCTAGTGTACATCCATCAAACCGCATCAAACCCCATCAAAGCCCTTGACACCGCACAGGCTATCAGCGCTTGCCGGATGCCAGCTGCTGCAGCAGGTTGGACAGCAGCATGGCGGTACGCCGCGGGCTGCCAGGCTCCCGCTGCCCCGCACCACCACCACCACCACCACCACCACCGCTGTGTGCCCCTGCAGCATCACCTGCAGCAGCACCTCTGCCTGTACCGGCAGCGCCTCCGGAGCTCAGCCACGGGCCTGCACCACCCGACTGCTGCTGCTGCTGGCGGCCGCTGCTTGCAGGAACATCGCTGCCGCCAGCTGGCGCACCTCCTCCTGCTCCTGCAAGGCCAGATGCCAGGCTGCGCAGCAGCGCTGCCTGCATGGCACCAATCTGAGAGCTGCTCTCGCGCGCAGACCGGGTCCCACCACCGCCTGAAGCCTCGCCCGCAGCTGTGGGGCTGGGCATGGGATGCCCCGCTGTGGCAGCAGCACCACCAGCAGAGTTGTTGGCAGCCCTGTGCCCAGCAGTATTGGCTGCGCTGCCTGGCCTGCCTGCTGCTGCAGCTGCTTTGCTGATCAGTGCCGACAGGTCAGCGTGGCCAGACCCCGCGCCTCCTGCTGCTGCCATCGCCTCGGCTTTGATGCCCGCAGCAGCCAGCAGCGCAGCAGCTGCGTTCATCATGGCATCGCCTCCTTCGCCGCGCTCATTCGCTGGCCGACCAGGCACACTTGCTTCTGCCATCTCTTCATCTACAGCCGCTGCTGCAGCATCGGCAGGGTAGCCCATGCCCGGCGACATCTGCTGCTGCTGCTGCTGCCTTGGTGTGCCTGAGGGTGCTGGGCTGATTTGAGCACCTGACATGCGCATCATCTGCCGCAGCAGAGCCTGCGTGTCAAGCCCCATGCTGGCGGCCGCAGCTGCCGCAGCCCTGCGCACTGAGTCGTTGCCCGGCTGCTGCTGCTGCTGCTGCTGCTCTGGCTGCTGCTGCTGCTCGCTGAAGCCAGGTTCAAGACGTGGGCGCTTGGCCTGCAGCTGAGCATGCTGGTGCTGCTGCTGCTGGTGGTGGTACTGCTGCTGCTGCTGCTGCTGGGCATCACCACCATGCTCACGCTTGACTGCATATGAGCTGCCACCAATGCGCTGACCACAACCGCGATTCGGCGAAGCCAGGTTGCTGCCTGCATGCTGGTGCTGCTGCTGGCTGCTATTGCCGTTCAGCAGGGAGCCTAAGCCAGCTGGGTTGGACTGTGCCAGCTGACCCAGCAGCGACATGAGCTGCTGCGGCCCAGCGCCGCTTGAGGCAGCAGCGACAGCTGCCTCTGCGATGCTGGCTGCCAGCCCACCTGCTGCTGCTGCTGAGCCACCAGCGCCAGGGCTGTGCAGCTGCTCATGGTGCTGGTGCTGCTGCTGCTGGTGGTGCTGGTGGTGGTGGTGCTGCTGCTGCTGCTGGCTGTAACAGCCACCAGAGCGACCATGCACATGCGTATGCATGTGCTGCGCTGCTGCCATGCTGCTGCTGCCACCGCCAGTACCGCCAGCGCCGTCACCTGCCTTGTTCAACTCCTTGTGCAGGCCGGTTGCCAGCTCATCAACCACCAGCAGCTGCTGCACAAACCCTAGGCTGCGGATCGACGTGATGCCTGGACCCTTGCCTCCCGCGATCGCTGACGCAATGTGCAGCCGCAGCTGCTGCAGGCTCAGCACACCGTCAGCTGCTGCAATCGCAGATCCAGGGCGCTCAGCACCTGCAGCAGCAGCTGCGCTGTCTGTTGGCCATTCACCTGCTGCTGACGCAGCATGCATGCCTGCATCCCACCCTCCCGCGTGCTGCTGCTGCTGCTGTTGGTGGTGGTGCGACGCATGGTGGCCATGCTGCTGATGTTGCTGGTTGTAGCCACCGTACTGCATCAGCTGCTGCTGAACCTGCGCAGGGTACGGCGCTGCCATGCCATACTGATCCCCGCCAGCATGCATACTCATCTGTGCTGCTGGGTGCTGCCCCATGCCAGAGTAAGGGTCGTCGCCTGCAGCAGCAGCAACAGCAGCTGCTGCGCCTGCACCCTCCCACGCCAAGCTGTTGATGCTGCCGCTCTTACGCATGCCGCGGCAGCCTTGCTGCTGCTGGGGGTAGCCATACCCACCATGCACGGGCATGCCAGCCGCTGCAGCTGGATCTAGCATTGCATCTGCTGCTGTACCGCCATACTCTGAGCCCAAGTAGTCAGCATCGCCATATGTGTAGCCCCCTCCTGTCATCCGCTCGCCGTCAAGATCCCTGCTGGTCTCGTCTGACAGGCCGTCTGAGCCTGACGCTGCAGCAGCCGCCAACGCAGCAGCAGCAGCACGCTTGCCGCCCCCAGGGCCACGCTGCGGGCTCGCCCCGCCAGCACCTGACGGACTTACGCTGCTGCCGCCGCCGCCCCGCGAGCCCGACTCAGGGTTGCCGCCTGGCCTGCGGGGGAGGCCCGCGCCTGCTGCTGCAGCTGCTGCTGCGGCCTTGTTGGTGGCTGTCTGCGTCTTCCTGCGGCAGCGGCGCCGCAGGTTGTGGCGGTCGAGCTGCACGCGGCATGACTTGCGGCTGCCGTCAAAGTCTGCCAAGGGGTGCATGATGCCGCACTGCTGGCAGAACCTGCGGCAGCAACCACGATTTGCGGCGGGGCGTGCACGGGCGCGACAGCAATATGTCAGCAGGAAGGTGATCAGGCCAGGCCAGCACGCAGCACAGGTGCAGAAGACAGCGCAGCAGCAGCAAAAGGACGGCAGAGGCAGATCTGCCCAGAGCTTGCCACACCGTGCACAGCGCCACGGCAAAGATGTAGACACATGACGGCACATCAACATAATGTAATGCCAATACACGATGCTGCCCCTGCTCACCTCATGGGTATGCTGCTGATGATGACGTGGTCTGCCTTGGCATGGCTGAGGCACACGCGGTGCCGCCTGAAGTACGTCGACACGCCCGCAGCGTTCAGGTTGGCGTGGCAGCCGGGGACCTGCACAGCGGCAGCATGGACACGCAGTGCAGCTAGCAGCGTCAGTGATTAGGCACAAGGCTAAGTTGAGGAACAGGCCTGATGAGCGCAGATGTTATGCAGCAGCAATCCTGCAGGCACCCGCTGCGCAACCCAACACTACAAACCAGTAATCTATCTATACAATCATCCATCCAGTTTGCAGATATCTATCTATCCATACTCCATCCAGTGTGCTGTGCTGAGGCGACCCGCACCTGGCATGCAACGCCGTCGGGCTTTGTGATGATGGGCAGCGAGGGCTCCCCATACCCACTGCCCTCGTACATCAGCTCGTTGAGCGAGGCACGCGCTTGCCGGCCTGAGCCATCCTTGCGGCCAGATGCAGACGTGCCGCGCGGCCGCGCTGCTGCTGCGCCTGGCGACATATACAGCGCCTGACTATGATGGTGGTGCTGGTGCTGCAGGTGATGCTGCTGCAGGTGGTGCTGCGACTGTGAGTGCATCGCAGCAGCCGCTGCTGCGGCTGCAGCGGCAACCGATGAGACAGGGCCATCTTGAGGCAGCAGGTCTGCTGCTTCTCCAAGCAGCTCAAGCCCTAGGCTGTACTGGGGGACCTGCTGCTGGTGCTGCTGGTGCTGCTGCTGCTCCTGTACAGCCTGCTGATCCGCTGCAGCTGCGGCACCAGACCCAAACCCCAGTTCTTCTGGCTGTCCTGCAGGCGCTGCTGCAGCAGCTTCCTGAGCCTGCTGCTGCTGCTGTTCATCTGGCTGTGCCTGCTGCTGCAGCGGCGGTGCAAGCACTGCAGACTCGGCAACAGCAGGTCCAGCGGCATCTGCAGCTGCAGTAGCCAGCTGCGCCCGTGCTGGCCCTGGTGTGCTGTCATTGTCGCCTGAAGAAGGTGACAAAGCGTCCAGCTGCTGGCCACCAGCACGTGGCATGCTGCCAGGAGCACCTGTGCTTGCAGGAGCGCCAGGTACACTGGGCAGTGCTGCTGCTGGTGCTGCTGCAACTGTGGTGTCCTGCGCCACATCTGAGGCTGCTGCTCCAGTATAATTAAGCATGTCCTGAGGCATGTTATCCTCGTTCTTGATTTGGACTGCCAGCTGACCCTTGGTGCCTGCATGCTGCTGCCTAGTTGCTGGTGTGCTGTCAGGCACCTGCTGCTGCAGCTGCTGACCTGCTGCAGCAGCCTCCTCTGCCCGTCCGTCCTGCTCAGTGACGGGCTGCTGCGAAGCCGGCTGCTGGGGCTGCCCGGACTCAGAGGGTGATTGTTGGCCCCATGACACCGCCTCAGCCATCGGTGCCGAGGTACTTCGTGCCCCTGGCGGTGACACCATATCGGTCATCGCAACGCCTTCTAGTTTCAACCATTAGCTATCTTGGATGTGCCCTGAGGTGAGCCCAGCCCCTGCTAATCTGCACGACATTGTGGGCACAGGCCTGGCAGCCAGGTGCACGAACGCCGCTAATGACCTTAAAAAACCCCTGAATTTCAACCGTGATGACTGCCGCAGTCCTTGTTGGCTGGCCAGAAGAAGGGGGCTGGGCAGGTGCAGTGAGCCTGTAGTGAGCCTTCGTGCCCACCTCGCCCGCTATGTTCTGTGCTGGAAATTGATGTCAAGCAATCACACCAACTATGCCAGGGCAGTTGGAGCTATGCAAACGAGGAACCAGCGGTGAAGTGCTTCTTATCAAAGCCTGGCAACGCGCAACTATCCTTGAAGCGCCACCAATATTGCTAGCCCAGTTATAGGCCGCGCTCAGCGTCCCATGATGCTGAACTCGAGCTACCAATCAGCCCACCTGACACCCTGGTATAACCATGAGCAGGTGCACCATGCATGCATGATAGGAAAGGTACACCACCGTCGAACCTGGTAATCCTATATGTTTTACGCAGCATTCGCATGCGCCGGACAGCTGCTGTCGCCTGTCGCCCACCGGCAGCACGTTGCGGTACAGGTGGGCGGATGCCGCCTGTCTCTTGCGACTGCTGACGAACCGCAAGCCGTCCTCCTGTCGTTGATCGCACTCATACGAGTCCCAATAGAGTCATGCCTGATATACAGTGCACGCCTGTCGGCTGCTCCCGCCCCTAGCCATGCAAGCATGCAGTTGACCGTTTTCAAGGGATCGCTGCACGAAGCGTCCGCTGCAGCCATGGATGGTGTAACCTGCAAAACTGATACATTTGTGGCTCCGAATAGGATGAACCTGTGGCTTTTGAGGGTGGCAGTGTCACAGTTCAGCAGTCGCAGCGGCTGCAGTACTTGCCAGAGCTGGGCCAGCTGGATGGAGCGACAACAAGTGCTCCAGGGCTAACTCTTGAAGTCAGCCGCCATAAATTGCAGAACTTCATATTCTCATAGAGAGAGAAGGCTTGCGAGTTCTTGCTAGCAACAAGCCAGCTCCGTGCTGAGTCACTGACTGAGCAGGCTGTGGGGCAATCATTGCCGGGCGGCCCGGGGCCCATAACATCCGATGTTCAGCTGAGCTTCAGTGATGCCGCCGGGGCTGGTCATGTCGGCTGTCCGCCAGTGATCAAGTGCAGCCGATAACTGTACCTTCATCTGTAAATGCATACCGTATGCAGTGCGGCACTGCCCTGCAGCTTGGCAAGCTGGCAGCCAGCCACTGGCTGCTGAGCTTCAGTGATGCCGCCGGGGCTGGTCATGTCGACTGTCCGTCAGTGATCAAGTGCAGCCGATAACTGTACCTTCATCTGTAAATGCATACCGTATGCAACCTCATCTTCAAACTTTCCTGAAGTGCATGTTCACATCAAGCTGCTGACACATCAAGTAAAGAATGTAGCATCACCTCCGAGGACAGTGTCCCCACATGTACATGAACAGTTACACAGACACTCGCCGCAATAGGTTACTGAATGAATGATGCTTCACTCATTCCTACCATCTGATTGTTGTTTCAAATGCCTTGCAACATCTGCTTTACTTGCGTTCATGCGCCTTCAAGTACCGCTATGACATGTCAGCTACATTCTTTACATCTATGCCACGCAGCTGCAGTGCAATGCACACTTCACCATGAACTACGGGCCACAGACGCCACACCACACACACCAGCACGTTGGTGTTGCCGCAGGGAATCAGCAGCAACAAACAGCCAAGCCACACATGAGCCTCAAAGTACAGACACCAACGGACCTGTATCAAACATTGACAGGTTGCTGCTCCCTGCGCAAGCACCGGCAGGGATGCCCACAACATGATGATAGCTTCAGCGACACACATACGATTGCTGCAACACACCATTGCTGCGATAAATGCATGATCCGTAGATGCACTGCATCACGACCAAAAGCTGAATTCATCACCCAGAGCCAGACCTGATTGCAGCAGCATGCCGGTGCTCAACCAAACACGTGCCGAACTGTGTCATACTCCTCTGACTGCTCGCAGACCCTCTTCTAACCTCACTCCACACCGCATCAACAGCAACTGGTGTCATACTTTCAGCAAGGCTCACCATCTCCAGCACACGTATCAAACTAGTTCAATCGAGGATGCGTGGACAGCATTCATGCGGCTGCAGGCTGCAGCACACACGCATCCTGGCCCACCACCCCATCAACCCAAGCCCCCAGCTAGCCAGTCAACCGCGCAGTGCTGTTGTGCTTCACACAAGCTGTGGCTACAGCCCGTCACTCAGCTCACAGCACCACACAGAAGCTCCGCTACAGCAGCTAATGCAACTGCCAGCACCCAGCTTACTTCTTGTCCTCAAACTCAGCGTCGATGACGTTGTCATCTGCTGGTCCGCTGCTGCTGGGGCCTGCACCGCTGCTTGGGCCTGCGCCTGCTGCACCGCCTGCTGCGCCCGCGCCTGCTGCACCGCCTGCTGCACCTGCTGACTGGTACATGGCTGCGCCCATGTCCATCATCTCCTTCTGCAGCGACTCGGTGGCAGCCTTGATCTTCTCAGTGTTGTCCTCAGACACGGCGTCCCTGCAGCAGGAGTGAAGAGAGGTTGCAGTACAGGTCAACGCAGGCCCACACACAGATGCTGTACGTATGCTTGTACAGATGCTTGTACAGATGCTCTGGCTGTGTGCGTTGCATGCAACACATACACGCTGGCAGCACCGCCAGAGCTGAGCTGTCTACTCTTAAAATAACACTGCCTACTATAACACAGCTTCCACCCACTGCCTGCAGAAAGCAGCCCTCTTCACCAATCTCCACACACAAAAGTATACTCCCAGCATCTGCACACTCTCAAAAGCTGCCATCCCTGACAATCAGTTGGATATTTGAACCACAGCACCCCACAGCACACCGCACACCCCAGCCGCGCACCTGACTGCCTTGATCTTGTCATCCAGCTTGGTCTTCACGTCAGCAGGCACCTTGTCGCCCAGCTCCTTGATCTGCTTCTCAGTCTGGTACACCAGGCTCTCCGCGTTGTTCTTGGTCTCAACGGCCTCGCGGCGGCTCTTGTCCTCGGTGGCAAAGCGCTCAGCCTCACCCACCATACGCTCCACCTCGTCCTGCAATGGTGACAGGAACGCAAGGCGAAAGTGCAGACTTGTCAACAACAGCATGTTGCAGCGCTCAAAGCGATTTGGGACCAAAGCACGCCACACAAAGCAATCAGCAGGCAGCCTCAGGAAGTGGCGCACAGACAACCAGCACACAGACTAGCACCAAAATGGCATTGACATGTACATCGCATTGCTGCGAACCTCACCTTGGGCAGCACTGAGGCGCCGGTGATCTTGATGTCCTGCTTCTTGCCTGTGCCCTTGTCGGTGGCTGTCACGCTGAGGATGCCGTTGGCGTCGATGTCAAACTTGACCTCGATCTGGGGCACACCGCGCGGTGCTGGGGGGATGCCGTCCAGGCGGAATGTGCCCAGCGACTTGTTGTCACGCGCAAACTCACGCTCACCCTGTACGGATGGAGCAGCAGACAAGCAGCGATACTGTTAAGCGGTGCAACCCCTTGTTGTCGCAATGCTTATAGCAGAGCCGTTAGCTGTGTGTGCATGCCAGCTGATGCAAAGCTTCCCAGCACAACTACATCGATCCTTTGGCCGAGCCGCACACATCAGCAGCACCGCACCCACCTGCAGCACGTTAATCTCCACGCTGGTCTGGCCGTCAGCTGCTGTTGAGAACACCTCGCTCTTGCTGGTGGGCAGCGTGGTGTTGCGGGGGATGAGCTTGGTCATGACGCCTCCCAGCGTCTCCAGGCCCAGCGACAGCGGCGTCACATCCAGCAGCACAATGTCGGACACCTCGCCTGCGCAGGAGCAAGGCAGCAGCACAGCCGCATCGTCAGTACGCGGTACCAGCAAGCAACAGTCACGTCAAAAGCCGGATGGAACATATGCAGCAAGTACCGGGGTAGAGGGCAAGCCTGTATTGCTTTTCTAACTCGATGTTGCCCTGCTGCTGGCTGCAAATCCAACCGCAATGACGCCAGCCACAAACCTCTGCTGGTGGAAAATGCCCCTTCATCCTGAAAGCACCCTGCTGCGCTCACCTGCCAGCACGCCTGCCTGCACGGCTGCTCCCAGCGCCACGACCTCGTCTGGGTTGACGGTCACGTTGGGGTCCTTGCCGATCATCTTCTTCACCAGCTCCTGCACTGCGGGGATGCGCGTGGAGCCACCAACCAGGATAACCTGCAGGGGGGAGGAGGGACAGCAGCAGCGCTGTGTGTGAGTCTTTGCCAACCGCGGCACACAAGGGCGGACATGCTCATGCTATATATCCCTTGCATGCTGGACATGCAGTGAGGCGACACATGCTTGACTATCCAGCCGCAGATGCAGACATAAGAGGTGATATAAAACAATACTGCAAACCTGATATGCATCAGCAGATATCATACGCTGAAGACAGTAGTAGCAGCAGCAGACAGCAGACAGCAGCAGCAGCAGCAGCAGCGTCGCTTCACCTCGTTGATGTCGCTGATGTTGAGCTTGGCGTCGCGCAGGGACTGCTCCACTGGGCGCCTCACGCGGTCCAGCAGGTCGCTGCACAGCTGCTCAAACTGCGCCTTGCTGAGGGTGGTGTCGATGTGCTTGGGGCCCTCCGCGGTGGCTGTGATGAAGGGCAGGTTGATGCTGGTCTGCGTCAGCGCAGACAGCTCAATCTTGGCCTTCTCTGCGGCCTCTGTCAGGCGCTGCAGGGCCTGCCTGCGGGGAGCAACAGGACACACAGGAGCAGAGCACAGGACAGGAATCAGCAACAACAAATACCTCAGAAGATGTCCCAGCACCTACAGCTGTGAACGGCTAATATCTTCCACAGGGCTGCTGAAGCACCGGTGCGCTTAGGCGTGTGCTGACGCCTCCTTGCATGCCACTCGCATCAGACACGCAGCCAGCCCAGACCAGCAGCTGCTGCAGCACAGCGCCTCAGCTTCGACCGCACCTGTCCTTGCGCAGGTCGATGCCCTCGTTCTTCTGGAAGTCGTCAGCCAGGAAGTCCACGATGCGCTTGTCAAAGTCGTCACCACCCAGGTGCGTGTCACCGCTGGTGGACAGCACCTCAAACACGCCATCGCCCACCTGCGCGCAGGTAAGGAGTAATTTGAGATGCAGTACGTCAGTAGCTGACCGGAGGAAGCGCGCATGCAAAGCATGCACGTTGTCAATTGAGAAGTCTGCAAAGCAGCCCAGCAGGTCACGAATGAACAGTGCGCGCACACACTCCACACACGAGCTCAGCAATGCCAACTTTGCTTCCAGACACACACAAGTGCGAAGAAGGAGGTGCTACTGACAGAGGACACTGCAACGAAGGCACTCATTCCTCACAAAGCCGCATGAGCAGCATGAGCAGCTTGAGCAGCAGCAGCAGCACCCACCTCCAGGATGGACACATCAAAGGTACCACCTCCCAGGTCGAACACCAGGATGGTCTCGTTGCTCTTGCGCTCAAAGCCGTACGCCAGGGAGGCAGCGGTGGGCTCGTTGATGATGCGCAGCACGTCAAGGCCGGCAATCTTGCCTGCAGGTTCAGGCATAACATGATGCACAGCAATACAATGAGGCAACCGCGTACACAGGAGCTAACTGGTGGAAGGCTCAGCTGCTGCTACCGCTTGCACATGCAGCCTGTGCAGTGTGCTGCAGCTGCTGTTTCTTTATCACTGCTGAGGCTCTTCCACTCTACACAACTGCAGCAGCAGCTCCTGACTGCATGCATGCATGCACATGCGCAGCCTTTGCATGCAAACAGTACCAGGCCTGCCAGGCTGCAGCTCCCGCACCCCCTCCCCGCACCTGCATCCTTGGTGGCCTGACGCTGGCTGTCGTTGAAGTAGGCTGGCACTGTGATGACTGCCTTGCCCACGCTGTCGTTCAGGAACTTGGCAGCATCGCCGGTCAACTTGCGCAGCACCTGTGCGCTGATCTCCTCGGGCGCAAAGTCCTTGCCTGCATTGGGGCACTTGATCTTCACGTTGCCGTTGCCGTCCTCAGTGACCTATTTGGCAGTACATTCAGGTGCAGCGAACCATGTTGGTGACGTGTGTGTACTGGTGCAGCTGAAAACACTGCTGCAGCTGGCTACGTTGCTGGCGTCCAGTCTAAGCCGAAGAGACGTCTGTCCAGGGCAACAACTCCTTGCTGCTGCTGCTGCTGGTGGTGGTTCGCCGCAGCTGCCCATTGCACTGGCATTGTGGCTGCAGATGGCTGCTGGCAAGGCCTGACACAATGCTTAGAAGAGGCCTGCTGGTGTTGTATTGCGCTGTCAAGCACAGCAGCTGTAAACCTATTGGTCAACGGGACGACCCAAGCGGTGCTATACAGAGCAAGCAAATGAGCATGGCTGTGCGGTTTCCAGACAATGTCTGCTTGCGTGCATGCATGCACTAAGTTCAACCAGAGTAAAGGCAACACCGCGAGCACGACAATTGGGGTATATGCTAAGCATTATATTACAAGTAACGGCGCAGGCACAACACAGTGCATGAATGCATGCATGCGTGCACTGGCTGCAGGACAGCAGTAGCGGCAGCAGGACACCACAAGCTGTGACCCCACCCTGTTCAGGCTGTCAGGCCCTGTTCACTCACCACGTAGGGGACCTGCTTGCACTCCTCAGTCACCTCGCTCATGCGCCTGCCAACGAAACGCTTTACTGAGAAGAAAGTGTTCTCTGGGTTGACAACAGCCTGGCGCTTGGCGATCTGCACGCAGCAACAGCAGCCTTGTGAGAGCTAGGCCAGCACGTGAACTAACTACTACTGCGACCAATTATGCATGGAGCGACTCATTGCTGAGCAGCTGCTCCGGCAGGCAGGGCGTGCCACGCTGACGTCCTGTTGCAGCGAACTGAACGCCATCGAGTGCGACAGGCCTTACCTGGCCAACCAGACGGTCACCGGTCTTTGTGAATGCCACCACGGAAGGCGTGGTGCGACCACCCTCAGCGTTTGTGATGATGGTTGGCTTGCCACCCTCCATTGCTGCCACTGCTGAGTTTGTGGTGCCCAGGTCAATGCCCACCACCTGCAAGAGCGCAATAGATCACATTCAATTGATTGTCGACGATACACCCGCAGCTGACGGCTGTCTCTGCCTAGCAGGGGAGTATCCATGCGCTAGCAGGAGGGACCGTGCGTGGGTAGTGCTGTGGTGGGCGCACCTTCTCGCAGCGTACGCTCATTGCTCCACGAGAAAATGCATTGGCCTTGCGGCAGCGTGAAATCACGGGGTTACCGCGAACGGCCTGCCGGCTGCCTGCGAGTGTCCTGGACTGCATGTCTGCTGTTTGCTGTGTGACTAGAGTGTGGATGTTTATTTCACAAACAGTCAACTCGTAGCTTCGTATCTACTGATCAAGGTGCCGTGAGAGGAGTGGGCCCCGATAAATGGCAAGCACTGCTGGTGAACAGAACACTCCAGAGGTGACAGGCACAACTTGTGGTGTCAGAGAGCCCTAGATGACACCTGAAGCAGCCATATGTTCTAATATCCATGCATGTGCTGCTTACATGCACACTGATTGCCCAACACAGGCCCCGTCCTGCGAGACGACGTTGGTGGCAAGTTTGCTCGTGCATGCATGTACACATGCATGTGGCACCGCATAAATCGATTTCTTCTTTGTACAACAGCTCTTTGAATGTAACCCTGATAGGAAGCGTTCGAGCGTCATCCCCATTCTTGACATTCTGTTGCTGCAGCACAGCAGTCAGCTGACTGCTGCAGCGTGTGCAGGTTCGATCTGGCGACATGCCTGTATTCTATAGCAGCAGCTGTGGCCACACAGAGTTCACGTGCAGTCTTGTTGAGCTAGGATAGTGCGTAGTGGCAGAGGTGAGCTAATGATAGCTGCCAGGTTCTCAGTCGCAGCGTTGGACATGTACAGGCAGCAGCACTCTATCAGTATGCTGCAGCCAGCAGTTGCATGGACAGCCGTGTGCTTGCGTAACGGCCGTTGTGACAGTACAAATTGAGCAGGTTCCCTTCAGCGGCCTGAGAATGCCTGATTTCGAATGCCTGCACTCAGCAGAGCATGCCTGGAACTGTACGCTGTAACAAGCAGCAGCAGCTGGAAGGCGGTCAGTTGCTGCAAATGTGTGCCTCAGGACTAGCTTGTATACAGAAATGCTGATAATTGGCATGTGCAGCCAAGTTATAGCTTGACAGCAGCCTGAAGGGTTGGTATGCTGCAGTCATCCGGCAAGCGTTGGCGCGTGACAGGCCTCGCTCGTGACAGGCAGCTGCATCATGGCTGAGGGCTTACTGATCTCGTAATGCTTGCATGCGCCACTCCAGTACAAGATGCTCATTGGCTCCCAACCTGCTGCTACTGCCAGACCAGCCTGAGGTGTGGCAGCATGTGTGCTATGCCAAAGCACGGTGCCACCCAGGGATGCTCAGTACGCAGTACTCTCAGTACGTAGTACGCAGCACGCAGTACGCAGTACTCTGCTGGCAGGGTCCAATACGCAGGGCCAGTACGTGCGAGTACATTGCCGAGTACTAGTGGGCCCTCTGGCACCATGGTAAACTCATCAGGACTTGCTGTAAGTGACAGAACAAATGCTGTGTGTATGTTACATCAGGGGGTGACCAACACAAATGATACATAATTAGTATTGCACCCACACCAAGTCAGCAACAATGCCCAGAACTGCTCGCAGTTGGGAACCCCTCATCCCCTGAACACCAAAGCCCTCACTGGCTCACTCTGCAGCCGCCTCCATTTCCTCTTCCTCATCCCACCCCACAAAAGACTCCTCTGCTGTCTCCATCTTCTCAGCCAGCCTGCCATTTGTGAACACAAACACCAAGACAAGTGCACGTACTGGCGTCAACCTGTTGCGCCG
>CADDIJ020002533.1:0-33285 GCA_902809745.2 Tetradesmus lagerheimii | reverse complement strand
GGGGTGGGTGCTGTGACAGTGCTTGGCAGTATGTGCTGCCGTGCAGCAGGTTGCAGCGGCAAGCGACTGGTTGTAAGGGCGCTCTGCAGGCAGGGGTGGGAGAGGTGCATGTGCATGGAGCAGCGCATGTTTACTTTCGTAGATTTTGGGTTGGGCAGAAGCTTTACCAGAGGCAGCAGGCGTGATATGTGCATACATCAGCAAAGGTTTTGGTCTACTGCTGTGCTCATCTCTTTCCGTCACGTGTTGACAGTTTGTTCATTTGGGGTGGCTCATACCATCTAAGATGGTGACTGGACCCACATGTAACTAACCTCTCTCTCAAAAAAGGTTTTGTGGCGAAGGGCTGTGGTACACCAGCTTGAATCCTTACCACCTTAAATCTTTTGCAGGTGCCTTACTCTAGTTGTTCTTGCTGCTGGCTTTGCTGTTGTCGCCCCCGCCTTGTCGCTGCTGCTGCTGCTGGTGCTGCTGCCGGCCCTGCCCACAGCTTGCGTCGTCTGCTGCTGGCGTTGACGTGGTCAAGGTGGTGGAGGCTCAGCCCAGCCTGCTGGTGCTGGACGAGGCCTCCCCACTGGCTGACTGGGCGCGACTCGACACGGAGCAGCTGGCAGAGCTCATCAAGGTGTGTGTGGGGGTGGGGGGGAAGGCACATGACCCAATCCGGCGCGTGCTGCTATGATTGGGGCAACACAGCACCTGCAGAGACACTGGTGCACAGGAACACAAACACGGAGCTGCCAAATGTGTGTGGCACACACCTTAAGCTTGCTGTCTGTACTCTTGCCGCCGCATCATCTGCCGCCCTGCCCGCTGCCGTGCTGCAGGGCTGGGAGTATGGCGTGGCGTCAGACACCGACCCTGAGTGGCACAGGCGCTGTGGGCAGCTGCGCGCCTACCACAGGCAGCACGGCGACACCAGCGTGGGCTTCAGGGACGGTGACGACCCAGAGCTGGCGCGGTGAGGCGCAGGCCGCCAGTTGCAGCCACATGTGTTGCATGTTGCGCTGCAGCACTGTGTGCAGCCTGATGCCTCACCCTTAGGCCATCATGCACCAGCCAGTGCTGCCAGTTTCAGCCAAGTGTGTTGTATGCTGCAATGCAGCACTGTGTGCGTGGCACAGCGGCTGCAGTGGTGGACCATACACCAGCCAGTTCCCTGCGTTGCCTGGCGCCTGGCGCCTCACCCTCAGGCCATTTCCCAGCCAGTGCTCTGCGTTGCAGCAATATGTGTCGCATGTTGCATTGCAGCACTGTGTGTATGTGGCACGGTGGCTGCACTGGTTTGCGCCGTGCCTGGCATCATGTGCACACATCAGCGTGTGCTGTAGCTGACACATGCGGATGCTAGTGGTTTTGCTGTAGGCTAATGAGCATTTGCGTTGTGACATGGGCGCCGCTGCTGCTGCTGCTGCCCTGCACTGCCCGCAGCTGGGCCAACAAGCAGCGCCGCGAGCTTGCATCTGGGCTGCTGGCCGAGCCGAAGGCTGAGCTGCTGCAGGAGCTGGGCTTTGAGGCTGATGAGCAGGAGGCCGAGTGGCTGAGGTGGTTCCTGGACCTGGCCAGGTGCGTGTGTGCGGCCTGAGGTCTGCGCCCACTGCAACTGCTGCACTTGCGGCGCGAGCTGGTGCCAGTTGCATTGGCCTGCTGTTGCTCCTGCAAGCACTGAGGTGTCATGCTGGACAGGCATTTGCACAGCACTGGCTGTTGGAGGCTGGCAACTGCATGGTTTTTGCTGTCACCGCCGCTGCTCCTCACGCCTGCTGGCCTGCTGCCGCCGCAGGTTCAAGGAGGTGCATGGCCACGCAAGCCCCATGTCGCTGTCTGCTGGCGCTGACCTGTACCTCATCAACTGGTGCTCGGTGCAGCGCGTGGCGTTCAGGTGAGGCCAGCTGGCAGCAGCAGCAGCAGCAGCAACAGCTGATTCATTCGTGTTGGATTACGCAAACACAAGCACGCATTGCTGTGTTGACGACATAATTTGCCAGCGCAGTACTCGCCTCACTGCATCTACCGTCTGTCATCACGTGCCATCACAGGCACCGCACCCACCGGCTGCAGCGACGCTGCAACATGTTTGTGCAAGCGCAGCAGTGCACCAAATTGCTGCGCCTCCACACCTCTCTGGCGCCTCACCTGCCGCTTTGCCTGCTGCTGTTGTGTGTGGCCAGGTGCAAGGTGCTGACTCAGCGGCAGCTGGACCTGCTCAACAGCATAGACTTTGACTGGACGGGCGCCGACCCGCTCTCATGAGCACAGCAGCCAGCAGGGTTGGCACAGATGTCTGGCTGGCTGAAGCATCGAGTGTTGAGGGAGAGAGGTGCCGCACGCATTGGGCAGTCTGCTGCATCATGTACACTAAGTGATTGAATGGTTTGCCGAGTTGTACTCAGAGCTGCATGTGCTGAGCTATTGCACGCATGTGCTGCGGCACACGGCAGCCGCAGCAGCGCAGCCATCAGCCGACTGTCTTCCATCTCAGCTGCCTTCACGTGCTTGGCATACTAGCTATCAGCGCATGAACAAACGGCACAAGTACACTGCATGACTGTCCATCTGTGGTGCTGTTGCCCGTCTTGCAACGTGGTGGTTGCATGTACGCGCACGCATCATGTTTGGCAGCTTTCTACCCCGCATATAGGCACGCTTGCGCAGCAGTGACAGCGGGTGCATCTTGCAAGGTGGATATTCATCTGATCGATGCATATGATTTGCCACTGACAGTGTGCGAGTTGCCACTTTCGGTGCTGAGTGATGTGAGCTCAGCTGGGGATTTCTCAAGATGCCCGCTGGTGATGCACTGTCACAGCGCCTTGAAAGGCCACAACACTGCATCATGCACAGTGTGCAACAGTCTCTGAGATCTGAGCTGCTGCGGCCGCCATGGCATAAGATGCACTGGGTTTGTGGCTGACAGTGCATCGATATCATGACGGTCAAAATGCTGGAAGTGTGTAACAAGTCGTGGACTGCATCAAGGGGGCCATTATGTCTAGTAGCTGTAGCCGCACATGAGCTGGTCAGCCTGTAGTACACGAGACTGGCAACAACCTTACCGCACCTCACTCCGAGTGAGCCGCTGCCAGACAAGGTGCGCCGCCTCACGACAGCGCAAAGCCATTATGTAGTGCAGACAGCAGCTCTGATCCAGCCATACAGCCTTGGCTGCTCAGCAGCATCACTCAGTGATAGTGATCGCCACAATGCGCTGCTCAGCACTTTGCAACACAGATTTCAAAAGTACTGACCATCATCTCATCAGCAAAGCCTCAACTGCATGTGTTGTATGTGCCCAAGCCATATAGCAGCATTCAGCAGATGTGTCATCGAAGATAAGCCTCAAGCACCAGCAGGTGACAAGCTGCCACAACACTGGCTCAACTGCTGTACAGCAACATGTTTGCCATACGTCGATGAATATGTTTGCACCTAGCCAAAACTAGTCAAAAACACTAGTCAAGGGCACTAGTCAAGTCACGCCAATGTGTCTAGCTCTGAAAACATGTGCTATGGAAAGTTGTCACGACCAACTCAAGGCTGTCATGATACCAGCCCTTGCGCACCACCCGGCAACCTGAGCATCAGTGAATTCATAACCCCGCGAGGGTTGCAGCCAGCAAGCTGAACACACAAGCATGCAGACAGCACACAGCAGTCAGCCCAGTAATACAGCTCATGTCTTTTTTGTGTAGAAGGGGGGCAACTTTGAAAATCTTACTGGCTGACCATACACAGCAGACCTGACTGTCAGAGGCCAACGGCACCGCCGCCACCAGTAAGCCACGCACAGCGCCCTCATCCAGGAGGTGCCCAGCACCCGGACCATAAACAACAAGGGAGTTGAACCCTCACACCCCCTTGGTGTGCTACAGCCTGTAGCTCAGCTGCAAGCCGCACACACCTGACTGACGTCGTCAGCCGCTTCAATAGAGTATGACAATCGTTGTTGTGAGGCTCGCAAATGCATAATGGGTAAAAAGAGCCGACTCCAAATGCGAGGCTCGCAAATGCATAGTGGGGAAAAGAGCCGACTCCAAATGCGCAGTGAGGGAAAACAGCCTTCTTAAAAAACCCCACTGATTCCAACAGTACATACAATGTGGCCAAAGAACAGCTGTTGTTGGCTGGCCGGTCACTACCAATTGAACCACATTGTGTATGCAGAAGACGCCAAAAGCAGCCAATCTATAAGCATGCAATGCATCAATCCAGTTCATGTCAGGCTTTTAGCATGTGTTACCCGTCACACGACACATGCAGGTGTAATCAACATACGTGCTGCACGCGGGTAACCTAGAATAGAATAGCATGGGACACAATTGTTCAAGTACGCCAAACCCGCTGCAAGGACTGTGACGGTCAGAGTGTCTGCTGCCAATAATCAAGAAGCAAGACCCAACAAGTCACGGCACAACACACATTGAGGCCCCAATTGCACCCGGGTGCAATTGCATAACCTTTGAGTGAAAAGCCAGCGGCATAACTCCCGGGCACTGGGATCAGCGGCGTTGATCGTCACCCCAACCAGGACAAAGACAGCCGTCGGGAAGCACCAGCTGTTGCCCACTGCTACGCTGATCAATCAAACTCCATGCAAAGAAACACTCTGTTTGGAGCCACGCCATAGGCAAGAAGCCTTGAGCCAGCATACATGCCTAACATCAAAAATCTGGCAAGCGCACTGACGAGCTCGTGTAGTGCATGCACACAACAACATCGCAGATGTATACAGTATAATGACATGTAAGAACTGGCTCCCAGTGGGGCCTTCTTTCATTCTGCCTCCTTGCAGTGTGGTCTCCGTACGCCCAAAACACCACCCTCAGAACTGTTCAGCAATTCAACTTGCCGACAATCCAAACAACACTCAACATTGCATCCATAAGCACCCAAACACATGCGTTTATAAGCCCCCAGCCTTGGCATAGCAGCCCAGCCTATCTGACCCCAAGCCTGCCTGGGGCAATTGCATTCAAACCAGGGCGCAGGCAGCCCAATGCGGCAAAGTGGCACTGCTGCTGCTGGTGCTGCTGCTGCTGCTGCTGCAAAATGCAGTCATTGTACCCCTTCACCCAGGATCAACCAAACCCATGGCCCAAATGTGCACGTGCTGTATCTGAGCCCGTATACCGCTGTGGAGTTGACACAGCTGTCCATGTCAGCTATGAGTGCAATGGATAACATATGCATTGATTAGAGTGGAAAAAATCATTATCGCACATCATTTGTAATTGTTGGCTGCTGCCGGTGGTGAAATAGAGTGAGTGAACAGACACTTCAGCAGTAGCAGTCAAAAACGTCTTTTGAAAGTGAATGTGCTGCAACAAGAACAAGCCTGCACTCAGCATGCACTCTTGGTGCAGATGTATCTTCTGCTATACATCTGTATGACCATGCTTTGCGCATGCTGTCAGTGTCAACCCGAAATTTGCATGCCAAAAGCTGACAGTACTAGTGCAGCAGCGTGCACGTGGTGCCTCTCACACCAACTTCATTGCTATGGTGCGCCTGGTGCCATCTGTCAGCCTGAGTATGCCCTGCCAACATTCGCCAATGCTGCCGCCAGCTGGAATTGTGGGCTTCAAAAACAGACGACCGCGGCCATTGCTGCACGATTCACCCAGTCGCACCCCATCTGACACTTTCTGTGCTACGGTGAATTTGGCAGCCAGCAACCCTGCAGCTGTGCTAGGGCAACCCGAGGCAGATTGTATGCGGCGCTGAAACACCAAGCTCACGCCACAAGGGTTCAGGCCCCTCCTTCCAACAAACACGCGCCGCCCTGCTGGGGGGCAGCAGCGAGTCCCTGCACCAGCAGGCCAAGCCTGGGTGCTGGCACGGAACCCATCAGCCCCGGAATCACCAAGATTGAAGTCCAGCGCAACAGTCGCACTTGTATTACCAATCAACAGATGGAACCTGCAAGGCCCATCTGCAGTATGGTGTGAATTCGAAACCGCTTGTTGGATCAAGGTTGGGCACCTGGACGGGCTCCAAGCCGAGTATGCTGTTGCATGTGCAGCTGTCCTCAGTTGGGTTGAGGCAGCATCCTTGAGCGCCATTGCATAAGCTGCTGGCGCATGTGCCACATGGGTCCGCCGGGGCTGATGGACTGCAGAACAGCAGCAGACACAGCAAAAAGTTGGCAAATTCAGCAGTTGCCAGGCTGCATTGCTTTTTATCTGGTGCCAACCTCTTGGTGGTTGATCTCCCCAGCGCGTCAGTTAAGGGGGATACGGGACAGCCTGATTGAATGAAGCTGTAGCTGCTATAGCATGTGGCTACCTGCTAGCTACCGCTGCAATGTGTGTTGCCCTGATGTACCTTTACAGGTATCTTGAGTCAGGTACATGCAACCATCTCCAGGCATAGTGCTGAGGATGTGACGCAATTGCAAGTCATGGCATTCTCTGGTGTTGGGCAGCTGTCACAGCAGTGTCATCTTGTGCCTACCTGGGGCTAGGTGACGGCTGCACAGCAGGGCAGGTGCCGCATGACACCAGGCAGCCCAGTGGGCCCTGAGGGCCCATGCCAGCATTGTCACTCTGACACTTCCCATGTATATACATCACAGACAATATATCACATACAACATATATGTTGGCTGCCACATAGCAGGACGGGTCACGGTCAAACCAGTCTGGCCTGCACTGACGAGGCGGCACAGCCCACATGACCTTTGGCAGCCTGTGAGCATGTCGGATGCTGAGTCGCATTGTGCAGTGATGGCACTTGCTCTGCAGTTTGTTAGGGTATCGGCGCAATCAGGCGCACTGTAGATCACTGGACGCCAGCTGTTAGTTGCAGATGCGCAACTCTCCAGTGTCAGGTCGATGAGGGGTGCCTGCCAGCATATTTCAGCATAGGCAGACGCTGATCAGCAGCCATAAATAGAGACATGGAGTCTTTAATGACATGCGTTGTGAAGCAGTATGCGAAGGGTGGAGCCAAGACAAGTGCGTTATCACCATTGCGACCAAGGTGAATTCAAGAGCTTCAGAGACGACTGTCAAGTATGCATACTCGCTGGAAGGTTTCTTACTTGACTTGCATGCAGTCTACATGGAACCCAATAATTATTGTTATTTGCGTTGCGACATGTGTGCTGGGTGTGCCCAACTTGCGTTTGTACGTGCTTCAAAACTGGCTCTCAGTGCAGCAGGTGCTTGCAGCCGTTGGCCGCTGCTGCTGCTGCATGACATCAGAATCCTCAGCAAGATAGTACTTTTTATTGATCAAAAGCTACCATCACACCGTGTATGGTTCGTGTGCAGCTCACTGCCGGTGCAGGTTCCTTTGACGTCTCAGCGCTAATATGGCAAGCGCCTATCTTGTGCGTCACCTTCTGCGGCTCCGCTGTTGCTGGCCACCACTTTCTGGTGCAGTTCAGGCAGACACTCCTGTAATTGAATCGCTTGACACTCGGCGTGCAGATGTTCTGGAACAGCCTGAAAAGTGTAGGATCCCTTGCAAGCATGCGAGGCCTGTCAATAATGCCATCATTCACATCACCGCGGCAAATCGCCTGCGGCAGCAGCAGCAGCAGCAGGAGCAGCAGCAGTAGCAGCAAGAGCGGCAGCGAAAGCAGTAGCAGCAGCAGCAACAGCCTGAGCAGCCATAGCAGCAGCATCACCTGAGCAGCTCGAGTTCAACAGCAGCATCAATCAACTCTACAAACACAAAAGCAAGCGTGTACACGTACTTGCACACATGCTGTCATGTAACCATGCATTCTGCAGAGCCTGTTTGGCACTGCAGATAGTCTATGAGCACATCAACATCACGCTTTGATGTGCTGCGGTGCCATGATGAATGCTGCTGCATGTGTCCCCTTGTGAGCTGAAACTAGCATGTTGCAGCGACTCAGTAGCTCAGGGCTTTCCAGAACATGTGTAGGCACCGTGCTCCATTGCCAATGGTCATGGCTGCATGGTTTGCAAATGCAGTTGCAACTGCGACATGCGGTATCAAGGTTTGCAACCGTGTGTCACCTGGAACCATGCTTGCACAGCGTTCGCCATGTACTCGAAAGGATTGCTGGCCATGTAAATGCCCTTGGTGTATGCGCCAGAACGTGTCACACTGTGGCCGAAAGCCGCCACTGTGGCGTTGTAAACTCAGTCTGACAGTCCAACGATGTGAATGTGATGGCCAAATTCGTGCACCTGCAAAGTGACACGGCTATGCACAAATCACGTGGCAGTGCTTAACGTTTTCATGAGCGCCAAATGTGATGATCATTTTGACGTAGGCTGGCCATTGAGCTGCAGTTAGCATAGCAGCCATTGGTGCTACATGCAGCCATGTGCTGAGCAGTGCTCAACAGCAGTGCTGCAAGCTCCTGCCACCCACACAGCATTGGCAATCTGCTGCACATGAGTGCAACACACTTTCCTAGTTAGGCACTACCCTTGCGGCACTGTCTTCCTGACTGAGGTCACCACTCCTGTAATGTTCACCTAGTTTGCTACCACGGGTTTTTCTGAAGGTTTGTGCCAATGGTACACAGTGCATGGCTGCCAGCATGATAAAGCATTGCACCCACAGCATTTCAGCATTGGCGGCTGCTGACAATTTGTGCACAGTCGTGTCCAGCCACATGGCCTCTCGTGCACACTGTGCATGCTAAAAAAATAAAATCAATACAGCGTATGCCTGACCCACCAACACAGACTCTGCAGTATAAGAATCATCGGCTGTCTCCAGCACGTTGCGTGAGTCGCATGAAGTCACGGGAATCTCCTTGGTTCCTCCCACACCTGTAAAGCGGTTGTGAAAAATGCATTAGTAAGGGAAGCAGAAAGATATATTTGTTCACAAATACTGTGCTGCATTCGTGTTGTGCACTGTCACCCTGGCATGGTGGTGTTGGGTGTTGCTTACATCGTCTGCTGGCACCATAGTTCATGACAACATCACAACAGAATGCGTGCTGCGCAAAAACTGAAGGCAGTCATTGCGATAAACATGAGAAGCTGCTGACTTGACGTGCCTGAGTATTCATATGCAGAAGTTGTGTTCTTGAACCCTGAATGCTCAGGCACGTCAGTCCAGACTTGCTCTGGCCGGTTGAAGAGCGCCACCTTGCTGGGCGGGGAGGAGGTCAGCAAGCGCGTCCTTGCTTCGTTGCTGAGCTCAGCAAGCATTGCTTGCAGCACAACCAGAGTTTGCTGAACAGCAGCCTGCAGTGCAATGCAGCACAAGCACTGAGCAAGGTATGCCATAATGCTGAGCATGGGTGCGCAAATGCACCAGAAGGCACACATATCAATGATATGATACCATGAGTGACCACCGTTGCGACGCGGCTGCCTAGGCCCAGGAGCCCTGCCGGCAATGATGGCTGCTGCCAACCGACCACAACATAGCAGCATAAACTGATGGTGTGGGTGTCATCATGATGTATCGTTCAGCAGTATCAGGTCGTTATGCGAGGCCCCACCACTGGTGCCGCACCTCTGGCACGATGTCCCACGCCCGTATAGTCAGGCCAGGGCCTTTCCCTGTGGGGTCAGCCGCCACAACGGCCCGCTGCTGTTACCGGCCCCATGCAGGTTTAGCCCAGGGGTATTGCTCAGCACTCACTGCTGATGTCACGACAACGTCTGCTTCTGATGCTGGCAGCTTCACGTTGCCAGCATAATAATCTGCAAGCCACTACTAACTAACTAACTAAGCCACTGCTCAGCAGCATATGACAGGCTGGGAGACAGCCGGGCTGAACCCTCGTGGGTGCTGGGAAACGCACCACCAGCGAGCCTCCTGGTGTTGCTGCCGGCCGCAGCTGTTTCGCATCAAAAGCATCGCAGGAGCAGAGCACACTGTGGGATTGGAGAATTCTGGCCTGCTCTCAGATCATGACGTCCCAGCTGCATGCACTTGGCTGAACTTTGCAACGAGCATTTACTGACTCCTGTGCTGGAGATGTAGATTGTGTGTGCTGCTTACTGAACCCAGGTGCTAGTGTCAAGTTCTGGAGCCTGCCAGTGCTGCTGCTGTCGCTTGTAGTGGTGGTGGCAGTGGTGCTGGTACTGCAACAGATGCCGTTGCTGCACCAGCGGCTGGTCACCAGCAGTGCTGTTGCTGCTGCTGCTGCTGCTGCTGCTGTCACCGTCATGGTCCCTTACCTGTGGTAAGCTTGTCATGTTACTGTTGTGTGCAGCAGACCACACTAAACGCCAGGAACAGGCATGGCACCAGCAGCCATTGGTGGTGTGCCATTGTTGCTGTCACCGCTGTTTTGGGCTGCCACCTGCGACATCGCGTGTTGCAAGTTGAGGGAAGGTTTTACAGCCTGTGAAGGTGATTGACTTGACATGCACTGCATGCAGGCTGCAGCTGTCAGCATGAGTGACACATACATTGGGCCACGGCGCCAGGCCACTGAGGCAGGTGACTGTTGCTGCAAGTGTCTGCTGACACTGAAACCTTTACGCAGCGCGTGTTGTCATGCACACATATTTTTGCGGTGGTGCAACTGAAATATTGATGCAAGATAATGCAATAAACCGGCTGCTGGTACGAGAAACTGCTGACTGCTGTAGTACACAGCACATGCTTAGCAACTGCTGAAGATCAGGTGCAGGCTGGAGAATTTTAAACCACGTGGACCGATGAATCATGCCGCAATTGTTTCGTCCATGGACGCGAACCTAGTAATGCTGACACGACACGTGAGTAATATCTAATGCTTCAAGGAAAGCAAGGGACGCATGCCATGCTGATGAAGCGGTCAGAAGATTTGGTGAAGCTGAGTCGGCCAGGCACCGCTGCCACCGGGAGTCCATCGCCCGGCCTGCGGCTCCCGTAAGCGCATGTATCGTTGATGAACAGTACAACACTCCAGCAACGCACCTGCAGGAGCTCGAGACCGCTGCGTCCTCCCACGAGATACGATGTTCTTCGCAGGCTGAAGCAGCACCGGTACCTTTGGAGAGCGTGGGAGGCTATTGAGCTAATCAAGAAGAATACCGGATGGGCAGCGATAGACAATGGCGCAGCAAGGCCTTCAGTACAGCAGACGGTTTGAGCCAGATCCAAAGCGTATACGATTAACAACTTCGCCCACAGCGCCTTCCCGACCTTCGCTGCATGCCAGTGGCCTTCAGACCACAACCCCAAGTAAATATGGCTTGGAGACATCACGCAGCTGGTGTCACCAATGTTGAGTGACACCAAGTGCTGCACTGCAGCACAGAGCTCAGCTCTGTTTAGGTCTGGGCGCCTGCCACTCAACCTCTGTCAAGACTGTACAAGAATTCATACCATGTGAGGTCAATAAGACTTCTGGCGACAACATGCTTCAACGTCTCACAACAATGTGACCGCCGGCAGCTGCATGGACTGCATCATGCAGTCTGCACTGCAGGCAACCGTGCAGCGTCATCACGGCACTCTTGCAACGCGGCCTCTGCATTGTTGATAGGTACCAGGAACATGCGCCGAAATATTGATGAATATTGATGCACTTGATGCTGGCAAAAACAGACAGAACCGTCCCGTGTGACACTGCTGGCGCCTGCGACCGCTGTACAACCGCCATGCATATGCATATGCAAGCTGCTGACACGTACACTGCATGTGGTGCCACGTGGCTGCTGGTGTTGCTGCTGCCTAGCGGCAACCTCCAACTGCTCACGCCGGCCTTGTCACGGACAAGCTGCTGTAGCCTGCACGTGATGTAGCACGGGGCAGTGCGTGCCTGCTAGAGCCACCAGCCCCCGCGCAGCAGTGTACTGCTGGCCCAGCACAGACAAGCTGCTAGACCTGTTACAGCAGAGCATGACAGGCAGATTACAACAGCAGTGCAGAACGTGTTCAGGGCTTTTGCAGGCGGGGAAACGCTTAACGCATTGAGTTGCAACCATCACCAGTTGAGTCCGCTGATACTAGTGCAGTTGAGCATTTTATGTTCATCCAAGGGCTGGCAGATGTTGCACTGCTCATTGCATGTAACAGGCCAGCACATGCCATCCCTCACCTGCAGCTGTGCAATGGCTGGGATTTGACAAGTGCTCTGTTAGCTGGTCATGGCTTCACAGCTGCAACACTGCCTCACAGCCGCGCTGCTGTGGTGCATTTGCCACATGACAGCAAGCAGCCCAGTCCCTGAGGCCCCATGCCCACTGCGTCGCTCTGGCACCTGCCCTCCACACTGGCCGCGACCATGCAGGACGAGTCCCTGTCGAGGCAGCCAGGGCTGCTGCTGACCTGACGGCACAACCCACAGGACTGCTTGCAGCGGGCCAACATGTGTGGCTGCGTGTCGCACTGCCCAGCGATGGCCCATGCCCTGCAGTCTGAGTCCAGGTCGGAGCAGTCAGGTGCAATGTAAGGCACTGGGCGCCAGTTGCTGGCATAGCCAATGCAGCTTTCCAGTGCCAGTTTGACCAGAGGCGCCTACAGCAACACAAGGCATCCATGTTGTCAAAGACACCCAAAGAACAGACGCAAGAATGGTGCTCATGACTAAAGCCAGGGGTGCTGCTTGGAGCACTCTGGCAGTGTTGTGGAGCCTTACGCAGCAAACCAACACCAGTTCATCACACAAAGCCAGCTGCGCCACTCACTGGCGGGGCAGGCTCCAGCAGAGACACTTGCGCCTCCGGTGTCCACTTTGTGCTGCAGGCTGGGCACACGCTCCTGTAGCGCATGCGCACCACGCTGGGCGTGAAGATGTACTGCAGCAGGCTGAACAGCGTGGGGTCCCTCGCCAGCAGGCGCGGCCTGCTGATGATGCCGTCATTCACATCACTGCGGCATGTACCCTGCGGCAGCAGCAGGAGTAGCAGATGTACACGGTAATTTGGTTTGCTTTGTTCAGTTGATCTGCCGTGGGTCGGTGTTTGGTGCATGTGGCATGGATGCACCACCTGCAGGTGATATCGTCTGCTGCAACCCAGCACCCTTCAGCACTGCATAACTCATCGCAAGCACTGCTCGACCTTTTTTCATCCAGTGGCCTGCCACCCATGAACAGCTTGGGCCTGCTCAAGCTGCTGGTGGCCACCATGGTGCAGGCCTCACCAGATGGCAAGTGCCGTGCAGCACACCAACTGCGCCGCTGCAGCTGCGCAGCAGGCTGCCTCACCTGGAACCATGCAGCCACAGCGTTGGCCATGTACTCCTGCACTGAGCTGACCATGTACCTGCCAGCCGTGTATGACCCTGCTGACACAGCATTGGCATAGGCTGTGTTGGCAGCGGCTGCTACACAGTCTGACAGCGCCAGGTTGTGAATGTGGTGGCCAAACTCATGCACCTGAACCAGAAAAATGACAGGCAGGGTGACAGGGGTGAGTGTGTAGCATGAGCTGCGCGTGGGCTCTTTGCAACAACAGGCACTGTTGTGTCTGGCAAGAGCACGTGTACTAGCAAGCTGCATAATCGCAAGCAAAGGTACAACTGCTGCATGGGTGTGCATGCAACTTGTGACCACTAGATAGCTGCCGTCAAAGTTTACTGCTCCTGCAGATACAACGTGCTGAACTTGCTGTCTATGTGTAGCGCTTCCAGTCAGACACAAAACGCCCTTGCTGCTGCTGCTGCTGGCAATGCACAGATGTGGCTCCACCTGCAGCCGTGCACGTGCTCACCAGCACGGACTCCTCCCTGTAGGGGTCATCAGCCGCCTCCATCACGTTGCGCGAATCAGACGATGACACAGGCACGGCCGCAGTGCCACCCAGACCTGCAGAAACAAGCGGCAGAAACGGTTTGATCCCTAACCGTTGGGCATTGCGCCTGGAGGCCTAGGCATCGCGCCTGGATGCCTAGGTCAAAAACCATGCATTCGATGCCACGCTCTTCAAGGCGTCATGCACCCGAGAGCAGCATGCCCAGCATTAAATCCCCTGCTACTTAGATGTATTCAGCCTACATATCACACATGCACGTTGGACGTGGCTGTTATGCTGCAAGAAGCAGGTGGAGCACGTTGTCCTGGACTCCTAGTGCTGGGCTGCTGCGCTGCTGCCACTTGCCTGCCAAGTCGTGGGCGCCAAACTCTGTTCCCTTCCAGATGCTGTGCTCAGGGATGTCCGTCCACACCTGCTGTGGCCGGCTGAATAGCGCCACCTTGCTGCCGGGGGAGGCGAGCAGCCTGCGCCTGATGTCGCTGCTGAGCTCGCCCACCATGCCCGACAGCACCACCTGCGCCTGACGCACAACTGCCTGCAGAGCAGTGCGAGGCATAGCCTGTCAGCGCAGTTGAGCAGCGTAGCTGTTGGGACGCAGCTGCAACATTGCTCTCAACCAGCTGCGTTGGGTGCAGAGCATTCACGCATGGCGGACACTGAAGTTACATCAGACGAGCACAGTTTTGGTCACATCCTGCGAGTTTGTGCAACACCACATTGTGGCACAGCCCGTCTGCTACAAGTCGTGACACTGAAAGTGCAAAGCTACAAACAGCACAGCTGCGTTCAGCCTGCTGTGTTTAGCCATGGCAACTGCAGTAGAACAAGGCAGTTGCGTGCCTGCTGTGTGTGAAGACGTCTGCCAAACAGCCACCACCAAGAGCCTTCGGAGCAGCAAGGCCCACCTCTGGCATAATGTCCCAAGCCCAAATTGTAAACTGCCCAGCGCCTTCAGGGTCAGCATAGATCACAGCGCGCTGCCTGTAGCGGCCCCACTCGGGCTTGGCCCAAGGGAAGCGCTGCGCGCTGGCCTCCTTCACGACTGAGCCAGCTGCTGCTGGCTGTGCTGGCCGCAGCTTGCCCGCGTAGTAATCAGCCAGCAGCTGCTCAGCGGTTGAGGAGGTGTTCTGGTGTGGCCTGATGCCAGCTGGTTGAGCGCTGCGTGCATTGACAGATGTGCCAGCAGCAACCTGTTTGGTGCGTTTGCTGACACCAGCTGCGCCTCGTGCGGTTGCCTCTCCTGCAGACAAAGCAGTACGCATATAACTGCTCCGTGCAGACACCGCGAGAGAAAAGGAATCCGAGCTTCAGCCAGCTGCTGCCTCTGCTGTTACTGTTGCTCTGGTCACCTGCTGTCAAGCAGTACAACAGGAGCAATGACTGCACAAGGCGACGCAGCGTCATAGTAGACATGCTTCACGAAGCATCCAGTGTTGATGTTTAGTGAGGTGATGCCATCACGGCCTCATCAGCTGCTCAAGAGCAATGGCAAGGCGCATTGACGACGTACGCGTGCAGCTCGTATACTGAGGTCATAGCTGTTGAGGCGATTTCATAACGTGACAGGAACGATGTTTATAAGAGAAAGTTTCCGCTGCTTGTGTACACGCAACCAGTGTCGGCACCCTGAAAACGCACTGTAACACCTGCTGAACACTGCTTTCGCTCTGCCATGGTGCCAACCCCACCCCTGCAACCGTGCGGATGCAAGAAAATTTTCTGTATTGGGTCAGTTGCTCAGTTGTTGCTGCTGGCAAAGCGCAGTGACCAATGTTTGACGAGTGCTGCTCACTGCTCAGCACAGCTGTGCTACGTGGCCAGCTGCAGCAGTGGTGTCTGCAATGCAGACATACAAAACCACTCTGTTATAATGCGCTGAGCTCATCATTAGCATGCGGCATGGGTTGCACCCTTTCAGCAGGCAGATTTTTGAAACTTTACAGCAAGCCCAGCTGCAACAACTGGACGGAGGACTGCAATACAGAAGACTGCAATGAGTACGTCATGGTCCTTGATCACTCAAATTGACAGCAAAACATGTCCTGACATTCCTTGGTATGCTGCGCCAAGGCCCCCTTGCACCAGCAGTTCTATAGTCGCACGCGGTCCAATGTAATTACAACCAGAGCATGCCACAGTCAATACACAGCAGACAATGCTATCTGTCGACACTCTCAACATTGCAAATGTCACATAGAATCCCACAGGGTTCCATGCAACAGCCTCTGTAGAACACACAGCCTACCTTCTACACAAAACTCAAAACATGCATGTCCCAGATGCAACTGGGCCTTCATTATGTGCAACACCCATGTCTGGATAGTACTTCCATTTGGCTACCGCACACTGCTCACCGCTCCCGCTGCCGCCTATCGGAGGAATGGTGACATTGCTTGCGTCTCACCAGCAGCCATTGCTGCAGCCTGCGCCTGCATCCCTGCTGCTGGCATGGCGGCGGCCAGCCTGCTGCCGGTCACGCGGAAGAAGCCGCCCCTGCCGCTGTCGCTGCACTCGGGGCAGTGCACGGTGCCCTGCAGGCCCCTGCTGTAGCCCTCCACACCGCCCAGGAAGCGCACCCCGCACGTGCTGCACACCTCGCACAGGCTGTGGCGGGGCACGTCCTTAGCCAGCATGGGGCAGTGGTTGTACGCGTTGAGGCCGCGCCACAGCGTGTCGGGAGCGTCTGAGGGGTCGCTGATCTTGACGCATCTGCAGGGCACACAGCGCAGCATGATTGCGAGGCAGTGAGGCATGGCATATGCTAACACACACCGGCAGGGAGCTCCTAGATGTCATATTGTTGCAAGTCAACCCGCAAATGCACACATGGCAGCGCCTATGCACGCACAGCATTTGCACCAGCTAGCAGCTCTGTGTGCAGGTGCAGCCCCAAGTTCAAAGCACAGACCAAACCTGCACAGCAGCATGCACCTCACCCCTTGCAGTGGCGCCAGTCTTTGCTCTTGTCACACTTGTCCTCCACGCCGTGGTTCCTGCAGGCAGCAGCGGCACACATTTCAAGCATCAGCTGCACAGCTCATGGCAAGCACAGCCACAAAGACATCAGCACAGCATGCACACCCAACATTGATGCCGTACTATGCTGGTCATGCAGCTTGCAACCCGGCTAACGTCTGACGCAACAGCAGGCTGCGAAGCGTTGGCGCGTGCACTCACCCGCACAGTGTGTAGCGCTGGTGTGAGCGCGGGCAGATGTCCCGAGTGTAGCTGCCGATCTGGTAGCGTGAGTTGGTGTCGCACACCACCTGGTGGCAGCAGGGCGTGCGTGTCAAGGGCACCTGCGCCTCCCCCTTGCCGCAAATTGGGCAGCTGCAGCCAGCTGCAGCAGCAACAGCAGCAGCAGCAGTCACAGCAGCAAGCACGCAGTCTGGTGTGCCGCTGCAAGCCGTCACACACTCAGCATAGACTGATTACAAGAGACGTATCAACGGATATGGACGGCAGCTGCAAGCGTAAATAAATGTTGCACACAATCATGCACTTGCACACAATCATGCACAAAGCAGCTGACAGAACCAGTGTGATGCTGCTGTGGCTTCTAACCCTGCTGCGCCTGCATGAAGCTGCTGTGCAGCTGCGCACCTGGTACGGGTGGTGGCGTGCTGCTGTGTGCTGCCTTGTGCGACTTGAGTGGGAAGGCAGCCAGCATGTCGCTGTCGTTGTAGAAGGTGGCCTTGAGCCCCAGCGCTTTGAAGGCCTTGCAGTCTGGACCAACGACAGACCAAGTGGGCAGGTGCATGCTTTGTGTCATAGCAAAACACCACGTGCAGCTGCAGCAGTCATGGGCAAAGAGATGAGCGTACAGCTGCAGCTGCGTACTTGCTTCTGCTTAGTAGCCTGCGTGGCTGCAGCCACTGCTGCTGCTGCTGCACACTAGTTCATCTCTGCCGTACTCATCAATGTTGCATTGTGTTGCGCGGTTGCTGCTTTGCCCACGCAGCTGCTGAGCCGGGGTACTGTTGTGATGAGCTCACCCTGCTTGTGGATGGGCCAGTCTTCCCGCTGGTGGCGCTCACAGCAGTACTGCACCTGCAGCGCAAACAGCACAGCACAGCACAGCCTGGGCCCCACAATGTGCAGAGATACATAGCTGTGGTGACACCAGCTTGGCCTTTCATTCAGCACGCACACATTAGGATAACAGCACAGTGCAACAATGGCCAGAGGCGCTCACCATCTTGCAGGCTGCACACTTCTTGAGCTTTGCCTTGTCGGTCACCCTGCAGGTGGCACAGCAAGGCTATGGAGCTGCTACTTGATGCCAACCGTATATGCGCCCACCAATCACCACCAGCAGATCTACGCTGCGGCAGTAGTCTGTTTATGGTGCTAGCTGCTATGATCAGCGTGTGCATGAAAGGGAGTCATGGGGCAGCACTGGCAGTACACATGTTGGTGCTGCTGCTGCTGCTGCTGCTGCCACCGCTTGGTGCAGGCAGCTTACCCACAGCCAGGCCTTTCACAACGAAATGGGTACCAATATCCGTAATGGTAGTCGTCACCACGGCGTTTGGCATCGCTGTAGGGCGTGCTGTAGGTGCTGCTGCTGGACATTGAGCTTGCAGGTAGCCTCCGAGGAGCGACAACGTTGACGCATCAACAGATTAACGAAAATGAACAGCAGTTCCCTTGTGTACTGCCGAACCTCTGGCGGTCTGTACTGCAGCACGCAGCAGCAAAAGGCAAGGAACCCTAAAGCTCTGGTGACAAGTCACTTCGAGGGCTCTCGCAACCACGACAATCTCACCGTTGACTGTGGTGCGGCGATGCATCCTCTGGCACCTGCTCTGCATTACGCACACATAGCTATGGCGTTGCTGCTGCAGAGCTTCCTGCTGTGAGCACAAGCCTGAACTTCAAAGTGGCTGGGTTACACCACGAGACCCGCAAAACAAGTTCAGCCCACGCAAACCTAATCTAACAGCATTGCCACAAGCGCAAAGCTGCCCAGAGTGTGGCCCTAGATTGGTGGACTTGCTGAATGGGCAGGAGCAAAACCACACCCAGATCTGCCAAGCACTCGCAGGAGCTGCAGCTGCAGCTACGGTTGCTGCGGCAACGCTGCTATAATGCACCTGCCTTGCTGATATTGATATGCATTCGTGGTGCCGCAGGATCACAGCAGCTGTGCTGTCACGGCGTGCTGAAATAACACAGAGGCCACAAGGAGAAACTGCTAGAGAAGAACCATCATGCATCGCTCCCACACAACATGCTACATGCAGACCACCTGCGCCACAGTTTGGTGCCAACAAAAAGGTGGACAACATATCGAAGTTGCCCCCGCCCATGCTGGCATGTGGCAGTCCGAGCAATCCTGCTTCCACCAAGTCATAACCAGAACAGCCAGCCATGCTCAGCCTTCCATCCGGGGCCAGAGCATGGTGGCGAGTGAGCGCAGCGCGAAGCTGCATGGCGCTGCACGCTGCCTTCTTTCAGGCTTGCAGGGAAGCCAAAAGAGATCCGGTGAACTACGGCTAGCAAGGCACACACTGCACAATGCTGAGCTCAACTTGGAAACAAGAAGGCCTGCCGATGGCGCAAGCAGTCCCGCACAGATTCACTGTAACTGGAAGCTCACTCGCAGCGCGCTACATCTACAGCACCCTCGTCCTAATACCCTCTGCTGCGTGCAAGCTGCCTGTCCCGTGTTCTACCTAGGCCAGGATCACAACACCATAGCAAAACAAAACTGCTCAGAAGAGCTGCAGGCAGCACACACGACAACCAGTGTTGACCATTCTACAGCATCCAGGCTCAGCTGGAGTACCGCATCCCAAAATAAAAAAACGGCAACAGGAGAGGGCTGGGGGAGTGCAGCTGTGAAGCAGCTGCTTCCTGGTCGCAGCGTGTGCCATGCATCTGACACCACCCGGCACCACCCAATACCCCGTGCCCAGCGCTGCTACATGCCATCCTGCTTAGGGCCTCAGAGTTTACCCCAGTGCTGTGCTGCAACCATGCTTACTTGCCAAAACTCCTGCAAATGACAGCAGCCATTTGTCTAGCATATGCCTCACCAGGAGGTGATGCACAAGGACAGCAGGCTGAGCAGCAAACAGCAACCTCAGCAGCTTTTCTATCCACCTGAACCACAAACAAGACAATCATACAGGGCCAGGCCCTAAGCACAAGAAGCTCAAACTAGACAGCCCAGCAAGGCCGCCAGCAGTGCAGCACACCAAGCGACACCCCTGCCTGCACATCTAGGGTGCTGAGAGCTGTTCATTCACAAGCTCATGACTGCATGAATTCAATGCAGCAGAACACAAGTGTTGCAGTATACAAAGCGGAACACAGAAGCCAGGGCAAGGGCCCAAGGGGGGTGCTGCCACCGGCTCAGTGAGCGGCAATCAGCGTCGGCTGCAGTCTGCTCAAGCCCGCGCACCCATATGGTCAAACACATGATCTGGGAGAGCAGCATGTGCCCTGCACCTGCTTATTCCTGCATGCAGAGACGCTGTTGCTGTGCAGCGTCAAGCATCAAGAGTCATGATGATACCATCTAGCATAGTAGTGTGCGGCGGCCCTGGTGCTGTGACCAGTAACATCCATGTACAAAGGATATCCTGCTGCTGCAACCACTCCACCTTCTTCAGAAACCGGATGAATGCAAAGCACAGCCACTGCAGGGCAGCCACGTTCATCTGAACAGCTGCTGCTGGCAGCCATGCCACACATGCCCCACCCATGCATCCCCAAACACTGCGCAAAGCAGCTGCTGCAATGACAGCGACACAACACTATGGGCTTTGTAGCCTGCGCACCAGCGGCAAGTACAGTTAGGCGGCGTGCTGCTGCCCAGCTGCTGCCACCACAGCCTTGAAGCCTACGCACTGCCAGACTACAATGCCGGTGCAGCTGCGCCACCCTGCTGTTTGGCCTCCTCACCGTTGCTGCTGCTGCTGCTGCTGCTCAGCATGCCAAGCGCTCCACTGAACGGGCACTTGCCGGCTGTTGGTGCTGCTGCTGCTGCTGCTGCTGGGGCTGCCTCGCTGCTGCTGCCGTCTGTGAAGGCTGCCCCCACAGGCACCTTTGGTGCTGCTGCTGGGCTGCTGCTGCTGAGGGGAGACACAGGCAGCACACTCGCGCCGTTGCTGTGAGCTGCTGCTGGGGTCTTGCTGCGTGGCTTTACATTCATCCACAGGCCTGCAACGGTGTGGATGGTGGCACCTGCAGCAGGAGCAAGACACACCAGGCGGCAGCGGGCTGTCAGCAGCTGCACAGACACAGCGGCCCTGCAGGACCATCCCTATCGCGACAGCGTGTAGAAAGAAGATTCCTCCCCCAGAACCAATGCTGTGCGCACAGCACAACCCAAGGCAGCAACCCCGCGCAGCACCCGGCAGTGCAGCTTCCCCGCCACTTGGCTGGCTGCGCGGCTCACCTGTGGTCATGCCCACCTCGGGCTTGCCTGGGGCCAGGGCGAAGTCGTAGCTGCGCACCAGCACTGCCAGCGCCACGAGCGCCTCAAACAGCGCAAACTGGTCGCCGATGCACTTGCGGCGCCCGCCACCAAACGGCAGGTAGGAGAAGTTCTCGGTGATCTGCAGGCAGGCAGGCAGCACAGGGCGTGACGCGAGCTGAGTTGCTTGCAGATGGAGGCTTGACTGAACATTGACTGAACATGGCAGGACTTCACGCACGCCTTCAAACCACCACTGCTGCGCAGGCTGCTGCTGAGACGCATCAATGCTGCGCCCCTGCGTGCTGCTGCTGTGCGTGCTGCTTCACATGAAGCCATGATTGCTGGGAGCCGATGCTGCGGCTAGCACTGCTGGGCTGCTCCTGCTGCTGCTGCTCCTATGCATGCATGCTGCTGCTGCCAGGCCCCACCACTGCGCTGCTTGCGCTGCTGCTTACCTCGTTGGGGATGGGTGCGTCGACTGGGAACCTGTCTGGGTTGAAGGCGTTGGGCTCAGGCCACAGCTGCGGTGAGCGGTGCAGGTTCCACACGCTGATGAAGATGTCGCTGCCAGCAGGCACGGTGTACTCGTCAAACACGTCGTCCTCAAGCGCCCTGCAGCACACACAGCAGGCAGCGCCGCGCAGAGTGAGCGACATGCAGACCACTGGCACTGTGACCCACATGGCTTACTGTTCTGATGCACAAAGTGGCCTGCTGAAGGATGATGTATGGCGCAAGCCGTGCTTTTAGCAGCAAGCACCACCAAACACTGCCTAAAGGTGCGCGGCATGCATCGCACGGGACTGGCTGTACCCGCGAGCTGTGCTGCACCTACGCTAAGCCTGTCGCTGTTTGCGGCAGGTGCAGCTGCATCATCACGGCTGGCTCCCTGGCCTCACCTGCGGATGAGCACTGGCGGCTGCGGGTAGAGGCGCATGCTCTCGTTGATGACACGCGTGGTGAAGCGCAACTCGCGCAGCTGCTCCACAGTAGGCAGCCCGTCACCACATACAGCGTCAACCTGCAGGCACAGGCAGCGGCAGTGCACATATATAGTGAGAGGGCAGCAGACGGTTGCCAGCGGGACATCGTAAACGCACCAGTGACAGCAGCAGCAGCAGCTGACAGACAGTGGCTGCACGCTCTCGTGCAGGGCAAGCCATGACTGGCACAGCATTCCTGTTACCCCTGTACACAGCAGCCTCAGGTTAGGCTGTGCTGTGCTCCTGCTATGTGCTTCACAGCCTGCCCCTGCGCCCACCTCTGTGCGGATGCGCTCCAGCACCTCTGGGTGCTGCGCCAGCATGTACATCGTCCACGTCAGCACTGCTGCAGTGGTCTCATGGCCCGCGATGAGCATCGTCATGAGGTCGTCACGCAGCTGCTTGCTGCTGATCTCATCGCCTGCAGCCAGCGAGACAAGGCGCATGCAAGGGGGCAGCAGCGCTGTCGGGTATGCTTGAAGCGACATGTTACGTTTGGAGGCAACAGCTAGCTGCGGTACTGCACGTTGCTGGCATTGCACCGTGCATGCAGGCCCAGAAAGCTGGAATCTGTGCGGCATAGGACACCGCAGCTTGCTGCTGCTGCTGCTGCTGCTGTGCTGCCTGGCGCGTCCCCCACCTGAGGCGAGCAGGAAGTGCAGTATGCTTGGGTCGCGCTCGCTGAGGAAGTCCTCGCCAAAGTCTGCGTCCTCCTCCTCCACCAGCGCCTTGCACTTGGCAATCAGCCCGTCAAGCGTCTCGTTGATGATCTGCGCGCAAGCGGCAGGGAGGCAATGATGCATAAGCCAAATGTGCATAAGGCTTGCTGTGATGGCACGAGCAGAGTCAAAGCAAGCACGGGATGCGTCTGCATCAACAAGTACTTCAAGTTGACCGTGCAGCAATGCAGCGCTACTCAGCACAGCGCGTAGGATGCGGCAGCAGCACCAGACAACAGCTGCTGATGGAAACCACGACTGCTGGTGGACACATTCATGCCAGCCCCGTGCTGATGCAGCAGCAGCTGCCCCCCCCCTATTCTCCCCCACCTTGAGGGCCTCCTGGCAGCGCCGCTGGCGAGGCACCAGCCAGCGCGCAGGAGGGAAGTTCCAGTACGGGATGGGCGCAGTGCTCCTGCAGGGCGCCAGCAGCAGCACAGCTGGAGCGTCATACGGCAGCTGAGGAAAACCAGCCTGGCTATTGTCTAGTTGTGTGTTGCGGCTGGCTTGTGCCATGCATGCATCGATTGCCGGCCCATCAAGCACACACCATGCTGTGCATGCATTGTGTAGCTGCGCTCAACCACAGCAGCATCTGCTGGTGTCCGTCCCCAGCAGATTGGACCATCATCTGTGCAGCAGCAGCTGCTGGCCCCACCTGTACTCAGCCTCGCGCAGTGCGGTGTAGACAGCCACAATGACGGGGTCATCATGCGTAAGGCTGTCAAACTCGTAGTTGAACACAGCCTGTTGGCAGCACCAGCACCAGCACCACCAGCAGCAGCAGCAGCAGCAGCACAGGAGTAGCCGGGCTACTCAGCGCAGGCCTGCATCTTTCCAGCCACTGTGCTGTGAAGGGCAGTATGACAACAGCAGCATATCAGTCACAGCTGGTAGCTGACACAATGCAACCCACGACCTGGTATCCAGCCACCCATCAGCCCCTGCCAGCCGCCTGCCCTGCTACTGCCTGCTCACCTTGCCAATGATGTCCAGGGCCAGCCTGCTGAAGTAGTTCTCCATCTCCACAGGCTCGCCACTGGCAGCTGCCTCGGCAAGCTTGCCCTCAGCGCCGTGCACCGCACACTCTCCAAACATGTTCACCTGCAAGGCAGAGCCAGGAGCATGCATGCATGTGGTAAGAGTACTCCAGTGATGACTGAGGAGGCAGTGTGAAGGTGGTAAAGCGTACCCAAGCCATCACAACGTGGGCTGCACATACACATCATCGGCACCATGCTGCGCAGAATGAACGTCGCTGGCATCGAGGCAAGCAGCAAACCACACAGGTTCAAGCTAATGCCTCATGTCAGCTGCTGTGTGCACCACCCACCCTCCATGTAGATTCAAATGCCACTGCTTGTCCACCAGCACATGACACGGGCCTGCTGCTGCTGCTGCCAGCTGACCTGCTGCCTGCTGCTGCCTGTGCCACTCACCATGCTGGCGACGTACTTCTTGTGCAGTGCGGGCACAATTGCCCTGCGCCGCACCTTCCACACCTCGCCGTCAGCAGGGATGAGGCCCTGACCCATCACAAACTCAAGGATCTCACTGCAGCACACACAGCGGCAGCCGGCATTGTTCTCAGCTTGGATCCTGCCAAGCACGTACAACGCCTCAACGAGCCACAGTACGCACAACTCAACGACAGCAAGAACACGCGGAACTGTCTGCACTCCAGAACAGCCATGATGCTGCATTGTTTCAACACTAGCATGACCGGCTGCCAGGCAGCTTGAGTGCTGGTTCTCCTGCAGCATGCTCGCCACTGCCGCTGCTGCGCACCTGAGGATGCCCTTGCTGTACTTGTCTGCATTGGTCTGCAGGATCTGGCGCGTGTAGCCCGGGTCGGAGATAATGATGAAGTTCTTGGGGCCAAAGCTGAGCGCAGGCAGCAGCAGCAGCAGGGATAGCAGCATGGTGGAGACAGCTCATGGTTACAGTGTTGGTATGGCAAACTGCTGCTAGTGCAACATGCAGTAATCAGGAGGCTGCCTCACTCTGCAGCTGCACTCAGTTGACTGCCTGCAAGGCATACGATTCCAAATACGCCTGCAGTATCCTTGCACATCCTGCACGCATGCTATTCCATGCAACCGCCCCTTACATCAGCCAGCACCTGCTCAACCAACAACACCGCGGATGCAATGTTGAGTCGGTTGTGGTGCAGTGCAACTACAGCTCAGCCCTGCGGTAGCTTAGACCGTGCAAGCATATCCCGAACATCTGCCATTGCATCCCGCTGCTGGTTGCACACAGATTCAGCACCGCCCTGGTAGGGCGCCTCTGCTGTTGCTGCCAGCTGCCCTGCCTGCGCACCTGAGCTTGAAGATCTTGCCGTAGCGCAGGTACAGGTTGTACAGCGGCACAAACACCGGCTGCCCCACAATCTCACGGATGTCACCCGTGGCTGTTGGCAGCCGCGCTGCTGCCTCTGCGCGCCACACACGCCCCAGCCGCGCCAAGCCCAGCGCCAGCAGCCGGCCTACAGAGAGCAGGCGCAACACAGTCGGTTTTACCCTCCATGTATGTGTTGAAACGACGGGCACAATAGTGGCGGGTGCAGTACGTCGCAGCTAGGTCTATCACACAGCAGTACGCGGTGGTGGTGTGCAGCTGGTGCATTGCGTTATTGCTTGGTACAGACGAGCTGAGCTTCGTGACAACGCTGTGGGGCGCACAATGCTGCCACCTGCGTTTGCCGTGTGACTGGAGCTAGTCTTCAGGGCAGCAACACAGCTGCGCAGCTTCTACAAAGCACACATACGGTCTATGCATGTGGCAGAGTCTGTGCTGCAGGCAGAGCTGCTGCTGTGCAACTGGCAATGTCACACTTTTGTGTGTACTCATGCGCAAATGTGCCACCAAACGTGAGTCCCCTGCTACATGCTCTAGTACTTCTCAGTTGCACCATCCTGCTGCCTGTGCCGTTAGTATTGCTGTGAGCAGCAGCATGCTCATGAGCGGCAGCGTGCTTATAGCAATCCTGACCGCAGGGGCAGCACGATGTTGCAACTGAAAAAGTATAAGATAATGTAGCAGGGGAATTTACATGGTGCACCTCATACTGCCGTGCCACTGTGTTTGAGTCTCTGTGGCCAAGGGTGATGCATCTGAATCAGCGCGTTCAACTGACAATGCACATCCTGCACTGTGTTCCGCCAATCTGGTGTGCCTGCTGCACCCATCACAGGGCAGCCAAGCACTGCCAGCTGCTCTATTCAAGCATCCGCACTATGCCTCAACCTTTTATACAGTCATAGACCGCTAAGCATGGCTGCTGCATCCCCCGTGTGTGGTGGGCGTGTGTGTGCCTGCTGCACCACCACAGTAAGCTTGCGGCCAACCCTGCTTGCTCACCTACTCCCACTGGATCCTGTGCCAGCAGCTTACGCACAGGACGCGTAAGCTTCTCCTTTGTGCTGCCAGAGTCTGTGAACTCGCCAGACAAGATGCGTTCTGACAAGTCATCTGCCTTCTTCTGATCCTCATTGTCCACAGAGCCGTTACCAACTGCTGCTACGACATTAAAGCGGTGTATCGACACCTGCTGACGGGCACCAGGCGCCCGGGCTATGCTGCGGGTGCGAGTGCTGCAGGGTGAGTGGTGGCCTCCAATCCGTGATTGGCTGGCCAACATTCTGCAGAACTCAATTTACCCAAACGTTGGATTTTGATGTGAATTGTGTGTCTGGCGTAATCCGATTCAGCCGATCATATGTTCGCTAGGCTACGTACAGGATGTCTCAAAAGTTTTGACTGCTGCCAGCAGTTTTAGGCATTTCAACACTAAAACAGATGTATGTTGCTTGGAATCACAGCAGCACAGCCACACAATGGCAGTTACATGACTGCTGCCCTCAACCCTGCAGTTTCAGGCACTGCAACTCAGGTTTGGAGCATGCCATCACTAGAATCTGCCTCCAGGTGGACTTAGAAAAAAACTGCTGCTTTTCACTGCTTTTTAGTGGGTGCAGCAAATCCCAGAAAGCACACACATTGGCCCAGCACCAGGTGCAGCCAGCCTGCAAAACCCAATGCCATGACACCAAGGCCCACACCTGTAGCTTTGCATGCCAGACCAGACCACAGCAGCACACATGAACAGCTTCAGAAGGCACTGCTGTTATACAGGCAGCATCTGTTGACCAGCAGGCACCAGGAAGGCATGCCAGGGCATGCACGGACCACTATGACAAAGGCAGATCCACACGGCATCCACTGAGCATCCACGAACGGCCGTCCAGCGGGCCAGTGGATGGCGTCTAGTGCCCATCCAGCGCCCATCCAGCGAGGGTCCTTATCCAGCGAGCTCGTGGATGGCGTGCTGCGATCGCTGGATGCGACTGGATAACCTCTCGTGGATGACAGCAGACAGTGCCAGAAGCGCGTATTACTCCTGAATAAATGTATAGACACTACGACAGGGCAAGCTAGTAGCGCACACGCCCACATAACCCTTGATGAAAGGTGCTACCAATCATAGTGCCGACCAGCTTGCAAAATGGACAAGCAAAGTAAGCAACGAAGCACTTGATGGTGTACATCAGGGCGGCCCTGGCTGGGGAGTCCGCAAACACACCAGCCAGGACTGCAAAGTGCAGGAAGGGGATGCCGAGTGTAATAGCACCCGAGCTGTCTTTGCTGGTGGGCGTCACCACAATGCCATGCCCTGCAAGATGGTTGACGGGTGTTGCAGAAAGCAGAGCAGCAGTGCAGGAAAGACTTTGCTGAGCGCTAGTGTGAAGATGTGAACATGACAGTGATGAAGGTATGCGGTACCTCTGCAACACAGCCTGCACTAGAGAGATGAGGTGACACTAGCAGTACTGCCATAGCTAAGAGGACCAAGCAAAGTTGGTGCACTCACCCTCACCAGTGGCCTGCTGCTGTTGCTGCTGCTGCTGCTGCTCTGGCTGCTGCTGCTCCGGCTGCTGTTGCTGAGCAGTTGCTGGTTGATGGGGCTGCTGCTCATCACCTGGTGGTGGTGCTGCAGCAGCAGCGTCAGCAGCAACTGCTGCTGCTTCTGCCTGCTGCTGGACAACCAGGGGGGCAGCTACCGGTAGTGCTGCTGCTGCTGCTGACCCTGTGGTGCAGCTGGTGCCGCTGGGGCATTCACCGAATCTGCTGCAGCTGCTGCTGCCTGGGCTGCTGGTGCAGCAGTGCCCTGCTGTGCCTGTTCAGCGCATGGTGGCTTGGCAGGTGCAAGCCGCAGCAAGCTCTGCACCACAGGCTGCAGGACGGCATCCATCACTGTGGGTTCTGTGGGTCCCTCGATGCATAGCACCAGCTTGTGCCACTCTCGGCGTGCAGAGCCACCATCTGCAAGGCCGCCGTACCTGCAACAGGCGGGAACAGTGTGCGGCACGATGCATCTGTGGTGTCAGCATGTGCGCGAAATTGCTTACAAAACAAAACATTATGCAGCCAGACAGATGGTGAGGAGCGCGGCTTTGTGGCCATGCTCACCCAGGAGCAGAGCAGCCTGGGCAGCGATTCAATCACTGTCACGCCTTGTCGGCGGGTCCTTTGGCAACTAAGGTCTTCTATAGCGATTCGACGTAGGCCGTAGTTGTATAGAAGGCTCAGTTAGTTACCAAGGGAAGGCTTCACACAATAGACGAGGCTACGAGGACTTGAGAGGTCTGATGGAAAGACTTCTTGAGTGAATACTTCTTCTTGTTGAGTGAGGAGAGGCCCCCTCTATTTATAGCCTTGGCGAAAACCTACAACGCCTCCTCAACTGCCTACAATTGGAACATTCTGGACCAAGGAAGCTTCTAGACAATCCTAGAACATACTACTTCCGGAAACATCTACATCCTTCCGGAGACTTCTAGAACTTCGGGAACATCTGGAACCTTCTGGAAACATC
The DNA here is from genome assembly GCA_902809745.2 of Tetradesmus lagerheimii. Lineage (NCBI taxonomy): Eukaryota > Viridiplantae > Chlorophyta > Chlorophyceae > Sphaeropleales > Scenedesmaceae > Tetradesmus > Tetradesmus lagerheimii. The sequence goes on along the minus strand of CADDIJ020002533.1, from coordinate 4,639 downwards.
CAGAACCTTCTAGAGCCTTCCAGAAACTTCCGGTTCCTTCAACCTTACATCATGCCCCCTCCCCAAGGAGCAACGTCCTCGTTGCTTACCCATCAGCCTCGTCGACGCACCTGCCTGCGTGTGCTGCGGGTAGCCACCTCCTGCTCTGGGGTCGCATGATGAGAGGCTTCATACTCATCTATCAAGCTCTGCTCAATGTTGCTTGCTGGCTTCCATGAATCATCCTCTGGGCCACAATTGAGCCAACGGACCAAGTACTTGATAATCCAGCGCCGGCCAACTCGCTCACGCCGCTTGTCAAGGAGCTTGTCTACCAGCCACTGGTCGTCATCAGGGTACACGAGCACGGGTGCAGAGTGTCCTTTGTGGTCAGGGAACTGCGCATCTTCCTTCCATGGCCGGAGTAGGCTGATGTGGAATACAGGGTGAATCTTGAGAGAAGCAGGAAGCTTCAGCTTGTAGGCCACCGGATTGATGACCTTCTCCACCGTGAAGGGGCCAATGAAGCGAGCTGCGAGCTTCTTGCTCATCGTGGATGGTAAATTGAGGTTGATTGTGGACAGCTTCACCTTGTCTCCGACCTGGAACAGGTAGTGTTGTCGCTCCTTGTTGGCTGCGCGCGCTTGGCGCTCATGGGACTCCCGAAGCTTGGCCTTGGCATGCTCAATTGCGTCCGTCATTTCCTGAGCACGCATCTGCGCTGCTGGCACGATCACACCTGCCAAATCAATAGGTGAGGACACATTCTGACCATACGCCAAATAGAAAGGCGTGTAGCCCGTAGAAGGACTGACTGAATCATTGATAGCAAACTCCGCCAAATCCAGGTAATCGTCCCAATCATCCTGGCGAGGTGAAACAAAGTGGCGTAACACCTCTTCCAAGGTGCGGTTCGCACGCTCACTCTGGCCATCAGTCTGCGGGTGAAAAGCTGTAGAAAACCGCAGCTCAGTGCCAAGAGCTTTGAACAATGCCTGCCAAAAGTGGCTCAAAAACCGCCGATCCCTGTCAGAGATAATGACACGAGGCAAACCATGGTGCTTATACCATGTACGCACAAATACGTTGGCGATCGCCTCCGCTCCTGCAGTCTTAGTGGTGGGTGCAAAGTGGACCATCTTGGTCAGGCGATCCACAAAGGTCACACCGCATCATGCCCCTCCTTGGTAACAGGCAGATCTGTGATCAAATCCATGGTAATCTGCTCCCATTTTGCCGTAGGCACAGGTAAAGGCTGCAGAATACCAAGAGGTCGCTGCATCACAGGCTTATTGCGCTGACATGAAGGACATGCCACAACATAAGAATAGACAGAACGGCTCATGTGCGGCCACCAAAATCTCCTGGCCACACGTTGCGGGGTCTTGGTGTGGCCAAGATGTCCTGCACTTGGACAGTCATGGCACTCGGCAATAATGCGCTTCCTGAGCTCGGGAATTGCTGGGATAGCCACGCGATCCTGGAAGTACCACAACCCATCATACATCCACAGACCTGGCATCACGTCATCATAGTAGTGATCCTTCTCATATCCAGCCTGAATCTCCTCTTTCAAGTTGCTAGGCACAGATGCCGTAGCAAGCTCAATTGAGGCGAGATCCGGGCGCCGTGACAGAGGATCTGACAAATTCTTAGCTCCCTCCTTGTAAGCAATCTCCATACCACTGTAGTACGACTCGATCCACTGACTCCACTTGGCCTGTCGTCGAGAAAGATCATGCTTCTTGTTGAACCAAGTATGATTCAGGTGATCAGAGTTGACCTTGAAGGGAACTCCTTCCAGATAGCAGCGCCACTGCTGTAGAGCGTAGTAGATTGCAAGCATCTCCCGATCTCCAGTGGGGTAGTTGCGCTCTGTTGGCGAGAGCTTCCGTGACAGATAAGCCACAGGTTGCAAGCCCTTGCCCTGATTTTGAAGTAGTACCGCTCCAAGCGCAAACTTGGAGGCGTCGGTGTAGACATCATAAGGCAAGCTCGGATCAGGCGTCACCAGTACAGGTGCGGACACCAATGCCTTCTTGAGCTCGTCGAAGGCCCGACCTTCTACATCATCCCGCCAGTGCCACTTGATGCTCTCCTTGGTGAGCTCTGTCAACGGGTACGCCTTTTGAGCATAGTGCTGAATGAAGCGCCGGTAGTAACCAGTCAAACCGAGAAAACCTCGCACTTCACGCACAGTGCCAGGTGTCGGCCACTCCGTAACCGCTGCCACCTTCTTGGGATCTGGCTTAATGCCGTCAGCACTGACGACATGTCCCAAGAAATCGATTTCGCTGAGCCCAAATGCACATTTGTCAAGCCCCACATAAAGCTGATTCTCCCTCAAAACCGCGAGTACCTTAGCCACGTGCTCCAAATGCTCCTCAGGTGTTTTGGAAAAGATCAAGATGTCATCAAAGTACACCACCACGAACTTATCAAGATATGGCTGCAAAATCTTATTCATCAAATGCTGAAAAGTTGCGGGTGCGTTGGTCAACCCAAAAGGCATAACCTTCCCCTCAAAGTGACCATAACGCGTCCGGAACGCGGTTTTTGGCACATCTTGCTCAGCAATGCGGATCTGCCAATAGCCACTTTGAAGATCAAGCTTGCTGAATATCGTCGCCCAATGAAGCTGATCCATCAGCTCGTCAATGCGAGGCAAAGGATAGCGGTTTTTCACCGTTATCTTGTTCAGCGCCCGATAGTCAATGCACATACGAAGCTTACCATTCTTCTTGGGAACAAAAAGAATGGGTGCTCCATACGGCGACTTGGAAGGTTGGATGAACCCCATGTCAATCAGGTCCGTTAGTTGTCGCTTGACCTCCGCCAGCTTCAAAGGGCTCATGTGATAAATACGTAGGTAAGGGGGCTTGGCACCAGGCTCCAGCTCAATCTCATGTTCCACACCTCGGGATGGAGGTACACCTTTTGGCAGTTTGCCAAAGATGGCTGAGTACTTGTGAAGTACCCCTTCATCCGTTCAACCCACTCGGGATCCCCCGAAGGAAGGGAGAGGTCATCTATCGCACGGATAGTTGGGTCCTCCTCAACCTCCTTGAGGATGACAAGGTAAGCAATTGCGCCCTTGCGTAACTCCCGCTTGAGTTGAAGTGCAGACAACAAACTGACACCGGGAGTTGTCCTCTCGATGTTAGAGGGTTGCTGCAAGGTGTATGTGACGTCCCTCTTTTCAATGGTGATGGTGTTAGACACCCATTCGATGGCAGGGTTGTGAGCAGTCAACCAAGGCTTGCCAAGGATGATGTCGTATGGTGCCAGCTGAGTGACGGTAAAGGCCTCCGGTCCTTGAATTGTCCAATACGGAAACGTAGGTCAGGCACGACCGTCCCCGCATCTTGCAGTGAACCGTTGGCGAGCCTCACTTGACGTCGATGGAGCTTGAGAGTAGGCAATCGGAACTTCATCACCACCCTCGGATCGATTTAGTCCTCACTCGCACCTGAGTCTACTAGCACATCAAGCACCTCGCCGCGGCACTTGGCCTTCAGACGAATGAGCTCATGGCTAGCAGGCTCAAGACCACCTAGCTCCATGGCGGTGCACGAGTCTTCGGCCTCGGTTGCAGTGAGTGTCTCCTGCTCCTGCTTCGCTGGCAACTCCTCCTCCCATGGCCTTGGCTTCACTCCTGTGTTCACGGGCGGATCCCACAGGATGATCACCGGCCATTGAGAAGCTTGCTCCACCCACCTGTCCCCGGATGGGATAGAGAACAAGCCCTCCGTTCCCGCAGGGTACTCGTGAATTACCCTCATCCCCTGCGTCAGCTTCCACCACGGCTTCCTGTCCCGCTTGGGCAGGATAAACACGCCGCATGTCGTCTCCGGTGCGGTCTTCTTACAATCCAGGTAGTGCCTCAGATATTGGCCAGCATGCCGGAAAGGCACATTCAGCCATACTGACTCGCCGCTGACATTAGCCTTGCGGAGGTCAGTGAAGCCCTTGTAGAACTTGTCAGCCTGGGCAGTCTCCTCACGTGCGCAGGCGTCCACTGAGAATGGCCCGTAAGCATCGGCATACTTGACCTTCTCCAGGCGGTTGAACAGCCAGTAGGTACAGTCCCGCAGTCGTCACAACGACGGGTACCCGCTTTTCCCTGGGCTGCACTGGATGCTCCAGGCTCACTAGGCCTTTGTGAGCCTTCTACCTGGCGTGAGTCTCTCACAGGCGCACGGGGCTGAGCCTGCTCAATGCGCACAGTACGACCCACACTACTGCACGCGCCCTTCAGTTTGACCGTGCAGAGGTGTCCCCATCACGCTGCTTGTACGCTTGCGGCTTCTTGCAATCCCGCCGCTTGTGCCCTGGCTTGCCACAGTAGAAGCACTTGAGCGGCTGGTTCCTGGGTTTCTGCGGCTCCATTGCTCCGAGCTCCATGGGTGCCGGTCCGCCCCTTGCAACCGCTCCACGGTTGTTGCTGCTTATGTTGACGAAGCGGCTGTTGCCGTTTCGACCACGCTCCCACACCATCGAGTCTGCCTTAATGGCAAGCTCCACGGCGTCATGCAGTGTGGTTGGCTGCTGCAGCTTGACGTGAATGCGCACCTCCGGCTTCAGACCGCGGATGAAGCGATGAATGCGGTCGTTCTCGTCCATGTGCGGCAGCTCCAGCATGAAGGTGTTGAACTCCTGG
>CADDIJ020002532.1:0-25812 GCA_902809745.2 Tetradesmus lagerheimii | reverse complement strand
GCAGTGGCCGTTGTCAACTGCTGCTGCAACGGCCACTGCATAGCCAACATCTCCTGACCAGCTGCTGAGCACCCTCATCAGCACTATGGGTGCCACCAAAACAGCCACCACTTGGCAGTACAACGCCACCGACACCCTCCAATGCGAAGATATCATCTCCACCACAATGTGTGGTGGCTGGGTGTTGTTCGAGACCATCAGAAAGATGATCTCAAGACTTGTACTTAGTACCTGCAGGGCCACATCAGTGTGGTTGCCAAGCATGTGGAGAACCTGCAGGCTTTGGTTCAGCATTTAGGGCAGGCCTCGGTTTCTAGCGAAGCAACATCATTGTGTGGTGAAGCAACTGCGATCTGCAGAAGTTTTCAGGATCTGCTCGCCAAGCTGCAGCAGCGGGAGAGCCGCATTTGCAGGCGCTTCCACAACCTTCCAGTATTTGTGTGAGCGGCATGCCTTGCCAACAGCATATGATGGCGCATGCGCATGCACAGGCACAAGGCAGGGCAGAGCAGGGCAGCACAAGTCTACATCGATGCGGTATGCAGTGAGCATGATGCATGCAGCATTCAGCAGTGCAGGATGGTAATGTGGCACTCTTGTGTTGTCTGTTGACAGCGCAGAGTGCACACAAAGATTGACCTGTGCACGGTGTGTGTGGCACTAGTGCATGTTCATCATCATCATCATCATCATCATCATCATCATCATCATCATCATCATCATCATCATCATCATCATCATCATCATCATCATCATCATCATCAAATTACCAGATTGTAGCGGCACTGGGTATAAGACGCGTAGTGGAAGCGTATTCAAAAGGAGGTTTGTTAACCAATGATCAGCCTCAGGCCCAGCGTAGGCTGTTTTAGACCGCCTACGTCGCAAGGCCCGCGTAGTTCTAACATGGCAGTACAATGTCACATTGACTGCCGCGTGTCTCACACGGACGTGTGAGTCACAAGAGTAATGTCTAATCGTCAACTACATGGATAGTAACAGTTCCTGTTACAGGCCTCCCCCATCAGGAACTTTGACTGTCCTCAGTCAATACGCTGATAAGAGACCAAGTTGGCAATGAGCAACGCTCTGGACAACTGCACTGATAACACAGCCAGTACAGCAAGCAGCTTATGGCACGCAGCCCAGCTACTAACCAACAGCCTTACAGGCGCGCATACAATCGGGGATTTATGTTGAGAATTCCCTCAAATCTACAAGTCGTGTTGAGTGGAGTCCGCGTAGTGCATTAGATGGCAGGTCACATCACGTGCTTTCTCCATCGACGAGATACAGTCCTAGCCGTTACGGGCGTACAGACCAAACTCAACATAAGTACAACAATGTACTTAGATTAGACAGGTAGCATGCAGCTATGTCTGAAAAGACAGTAATGTCACGAGAAGTTCACCAAGAACATGCCGGAGGCAAAGTGACAATCAGCAAGCAGTAGCACATCACTAAGAGATCATTTGTGACGACGCTTGCGTATAGCAGCATTAACAGCTGGCAAAGCAGCAGCCTGTGCTGAGCGCTTGTTCTTGCGCTGTTTCTTGTGTGGTGCTGCGAATAAGCGCATGCCAGACTGGGACTGCACAGTAGACCAGTATTCAGAGACTTTCTCTGGGCAATTAGCACAATTGGCTTGTGGCTCCCAGGTGTTGTGCTCAACACCATAGCCAAGCCACTTCACAAGAAACTGTAGCTTGCCATGACCCACAAACCTGTGGCTCTCAATCTGCTCTACCTCATACTCCATTTCACCATCGATCATGGTTGGTGGCGGAGAAGCCACAGTGGAGGTACCAAGAGAAACTGGTTTGAGCAACGAGATATGGAACACATTGTGTACCTGGAGATTACTTGGCAGCTCTAGCCGAAAGGCGACTGGATTAATCTGCTCCAGCACTTTGAAAGGACCGATCCACCTAGGCGTTAGCTTAGGTGATCCTTTGAACTTCAGCTTGATGTTCGCAGTGCTCAGGAAAACTGAGTCACCTACTGCAATGTTCATTTCACGCCGCCGCCTGTTAGCAGCAACTGACTGCCGCTGCTGAGCAGCATGCAGCGCAGCTTTAGCGCTTTTGACAGCAGTCAAAATGGATTCTGCGCGATCAGCAGCAGAAACACAGTCTGGAACATCAAGGCGTCCTTCCCCCCTCAAGAGCTTGTCTAGGGGTAGATGTGGGCGCCTGCCGTAGTTCAGTACGAAAGGTACTGCTTGCACAGATTCCTGCCAGGAATCATTGATTGCAAACTCAACTAACACTCAACTAACGGCAGTAGGTTCATCCAATTGGACTGCGAAGGGTCAACATAATGACGCAGCATGTCCTCCATGATGCGATTCACTCGCTCTATATTGCCATCGCTCTGCGGGTGATAGGCAGTACTCATGGAAGCGGAGACACCAAGGGTGCCACGCAGGCACTGCCAGAACTTGCTAGTCCAGATAGAACCTCTATTGGACACCAGTTCATCAGGCAGGCCATGATGCTTGACAACAACATCGAGGAAGATATCCGCGAACTGTTCAGCAGTGATATCCTTGCGGCAAGGCGCAAGGTGCACCATCTTAGACAGCCTGTCCACAAAGACAGCGATGGAGTCATGATAACTCTCTGTCACCGGCAAATCTGTAACTACATCCATGCCCACTGACATCCATGTGTCAGCCGGCACCGGCAGTGGCTGTAACAGCCCTGCAAGTTTCATGCTAGAGGCCTTTACACGCTGGCAGGAGCTGCAAGCAGCAACATAGCGCCGCACAGCAGCAGCCATACCAGCAGGCCACCAAAAGTACCGCCGCACTTTAAGCAATGTTTTAGTGCGGCCAGCGTGTGCGCTGTAAAGAGTGTCGTGACACTCCTGAATGGCAGCACGCTGCAGATCTGCATCAGCAGGCAGCAGGAGTGCGTCACCTCTGAAGTACAGACCATTCGTGAATGTCCGGCGGGACGTTAAACACGTGGCGCAGTGGTGATGACGGACGAACAGTGGCCGAAAGGTTGCAGGTTCGATTCTGAGCCTAAGCAGTATGTCTCTGGACTCAGGGATACAGTCGGCGAAAGCCGAAGGAAGGATGCTGCTAATGTCCTCGCGACTCTCTGCAGGACTCCGTCGATTGCTGGCAATATACACACCGGCCCTGCTAGGTATGCAGTCCACCGTATGGGGTGATTCCCACATGATGCCTAGGAAGGGGTGTAAGGGTCTGGGTGGTCTACCTTACACCGAAAATAGAGAGAATAATCAGTCTGCTTTCCGCCTCCCCAGTGGGTGAGGCGCGGTTGCCGATGCCGAAAGGTATGGCTTACAAGGATTGATTATTATTATTATTATTCGTGAATGTCAAAGCAGCAGTATTGATAAGCGTGAACCATGGGTCCAGCTTATACGCGGCTTTAACGCGCTCCACAAAGGAGAGCGAGTCCGACAGGGACTGTAAAGGAGTGAGGACAGCAGCAGCTGTACCCACAAAGTGTAACGGCTGGTCAGCCGTCATGCCAACAAAGCAGACAGGGTAGCGGCTGAGTGAATCAGCAGGATTTGCAACTCCCTTGACGTAATGCCAAATGAAGCGGTGCCCCTGCAGAGCATCCAGCCACCTAGCATGTCGTCTGTTGGCCATGTTCACTGTGTCGAACGTCACGTTAGGCTTGTGATCTGTGTGAACATGCACGTCACGGCCTTCGATGTACACTCGCCATTTCTGGCAGCAGTACACTATGGCCAGCATCTCAAGTTCTGTCGGCGAGTAGTTACGTTCAGCTGGAATCAGCTTACGTGACTCGAAAGCGATGGGCCTGCTATCCTGCAGCAGAACACCACCTACGCCATCATATGATGCATCACATATCATGTGAAAGGGCTTCCCACTGTCCCATTCTGGCAGAGCCAAGACAGGAGCAGCAGTCAGCAGATGTTTGATCCACTCATCATCATCATCATGTTACCCATTAAGCCATAGCATCAACGCCATCGGCCCCGCGCCCCTCAGGAGCGGAAGAAAGAGGGAGCACTGCTCCATTGTGTTTGCAAATATTACGCACATCCCAAGCTTGGACAAGATACTCAGCAATACTCCTAGATATCACTCGGCACACCCCCCTACTACCCCAAATATCATCAGAAACAAAACGCAACAACTTGGTGGATGCATCAGTCAACGACAACACATTGCGCAATTTTTCAGCGCCGCCAACAACATCACGCAAAACAGACCGAATTTCATCAAGCATAGTATCCCTCTGAGCAGAAGTAGCGGGACAATCAAACATCAGATGTGACAAAGACTCAACACCCTGACCACAAGCAGGACATGCTGTGTTAGAATCAGCACTGCTGCCGCCATAACGACTGGTACGCTCATGCACGCAAAGACAGCCCATTCGAACACGCATCAGCAACTCAATACCACGCGTTGGCGCACCAGAACACAAAAAGGGCCTAGCCCTTTTAAAACACATGGCATCAGCATGTGTAGGGTGCACATGCGTGATGTAACGGCTCAAAGTAGAGTGCTGCGGTGATTCACAAACAATTGTGTCTGCATGCAGCTTCCTGACCTGACGGTTGATGTGATTCTTGCACGCATTAGCTCGATCAGCCGCCGCCTCAACATCCACACCATACTTGCAAAACAAACTCTGCACATACTTATGCCAAGGTGTCACCGCAACAGCACCACTAGGGCGCTTCCACTCAGCTGAAAACACCTGATGTGGCAACCGACAGTTCTGCATACGCTGAACCCTAAAGTAATACTCCATCGCCCGATTGTTGAATATGGCAGCGAGGTCTGGTTTCCGTCAACTGCAAGGCAACTGCAACAGATTGACAAAGTGCAGACTGACATCATCAAGTGCTCAATGCGTTGTGGCAAGGAGCGCCCTTGCACTTCACTTGTTCTGGCTGAATGATACGCTTTACTTCCACGCTGATGAGCCGGCTCTTCCAAACTGGCATGAGCCCACCCTTCACACGATGCACTTTTGCCAACATCTTCTCAAAGTGCGTATTCCAGTTGCAGGCATTGTTGAACCACAGGCCAAGGTAGCAGTACTCTGATACAACAGGCACAGGCACACCATTCCAAATGATGCTAGAGTCAGCCAACTGGCTGGGCTGTCTAGCTGGTGAGACATGCATGACAGCAGACTTCAAGCTATTCAGCTTGAACCGCCGCTGACAACTGTATTCATAAACTGCTGCAGCCACAGCCTGAACCTCAGCCAGAGATCCGCACACAGCAACAAAGTCATCAGCCTGCATGGCTGCCACAACCTGACCAGCAGGGTTCGTCACAAGGGCCCATAAGGGTGATGCCAGGGTGCTTTGCATGCACCTCATGCAGCAGATCATCAATGAAGTACAGGTACAGTGTGGGGGAAATAACATCGCCCTCATGCAAACCAAGGTCACATGTGAAGCTCTCAGTGACACGACCTTCGTGAGACACCACACGGCGTGCACCCTGATACAAGTTGTAGAGTACACGGAACATCTTTCCACGCACACCCTTGTCCCACAGCTTTTGAAAGAGCCCATCGAGCCACACTGTTGGGAAAGCCTTATAGGTGTCAACAAACAGCACATAAGAATCCTTCCCCTCAGCTTTCCTCCCACCCAACACCTCACTGAGCACACTCTGGTGGTCAGCACAGCTGCGCTTGGGACGAAAGCCGTTCTGGATCTCGTGCAGCAGCGGCGTTCCTGCTGCTGTAGCAGCAGTTACACGCTGCTGCTGCTGCTGCTGTTGCTGCTGACGTGCCTGCTGCTGCTGCTGTTGCGCCTGCTGCTGCTGACGTGCCTGCTGCTGCTGCTGTTGCGCCTGCTGCTGCTGACGTGCCTGCTGCTGCTGCTGTTGCGCCTGCTGTTGCTGCTGCTGCTGTTGCGCCTGCTGTTGCTGCTGCTGCTGCTGCTGCCGTTGCTGTGTCGTGCCCTCCGCCACTGACTTGCCTTCTGCAAAGTTGATGAGGCGCTGGTTGAGAACGCTGGTGTAAAATTTGTAAAGCACGCTAAGCAGGGTGATACCACGGTAGTTGGTGGGGTCTGTCAGGTCACCCTTCTTGGGCATGTTCACAACTGTACCTGGCACCTGGTGCACCTGCTCAAGCTGCCACATCAGATTGCAGTACTGCAGTAACATATCTGCGGCCGTGCTGCCTCCATACTTGAGTAGCTTATTGACAATGCCCTCCTCAGCCGGGTTGCCGGCCTTGCCAGTGCGTAGCCTCTGCAGGCAGTCGGAAACTTCGGCGGCAGTGATGGGCAGGTCCAGCGGGGTGGCAGGGGAGTCAGCAGAGTCTTGCAAATACTGTTGCACATTGGCTGCAACTCGGGACATGTGTGCAGCGTCAAACTGGGGGTTGGAGGAAGCAAATGCTGCATGGCTGCCAACGCGCTCATAATGACACTTGAAAGCATCAGCTTTCTCAGCTGGGGTAGATGCCACATGCCCAGATGGATGCTGCATGACGCTGTAAACTGCCTTGCTGACATGCTTAGGGCACAGACGACGCACAAGCTGCCACATGTCTTTCTCTCCAAGCAGGCTGTCATCATTCATGCGATTTGTGTATGCAGAAGTAATGGCATGCTGGCACTGCTCTTTGTACTGCTTCTCTGCTGCTTTGACCAGCTGTGTAGTAGCCTTCTGCTGCTGTTTGTAAGTAGCCCAATCTGCTACAAGCCCTGAGTTCTTGTAGCGCAGGTAAGCCTGCTTCCTGTCCTCCACAGCATCTGTGAGCTCCTGAGTCCACCATGGGAAGGACTTGCAAACCCAAACCCTCTTGTAGCCAAAACTGGCGTTGACAGCATGACGAAGTGCTGCTAGCATCTGCTCGTGCGCTTGCTGCACTGCACTAGTTGCTGTAGTTGAGCCTGCAGAAGCCTGCTGCTGCAAAGTGGTGACCGTGGCTGTGTAGGCTGCACCAAGCTGTTTGATCCACTCAAACGATGTTTGACAGTCAACTGTCCAGACGAATGGCACGTCCTGACGCAGCAAGTGTGTCAGTGGCAGCAGCACTTCAGCGTAATGCCGCACGAACTTCCTGAAGAAGTTGGTGGTGCCCAGAAATGAGCGCAAGTGTGAGACATCCTTTGGAATGGGAAAGTCATGCAGCGCAGTGACTTTAGCAGGATCTGCTGCCACACCATCAGCTGACACGATGTGTCCCAGGAAGAGAACTGATGGCTGATTTAGATCGCATTTGTGAATGGCTACAGTGAGCGCATTGGCCTTAAGCACGTCCAGCACTGCACGCAAGTGCAGCGCATGTTCTGCTGCTGACTTACTGAAGATCAGTATGTCGTCCAGGTAGACTAAGCAGTATTTGTAAAGCATCGGAGAGAATATCCGATTCATTACAGACTGAAAAGCAGCAGGCGCGTTCACCAGGCCGAAGCTCAGTGTGAGGAATTCGTAGTGCCCGAAGGGTGTGCGGAAAGCAGTCTTAGGGACATCAGTGGGCTGCAATTTGCACTTATGATATGCCCGGCGAAGATCAACTAAGCTAAAGACTTTCGCACCAGCAAGATGATCAAGCAGCACGTCAACCCTTGGCAGCGGAAATCCGTTGCGTTTGGTTAAGCAATTTAGGTGGCGATAATCTATCACCATCCGCAGCTCCGTGCTTCTTGGTTTCTTGACAAACAGTACAGGACAGCCGAATGGAGAAGAACTGGGCTGAATGTAGCCACGAAGCAGTAACTGTTCTATCTGCTTTTGCATCTCTTCCATTTCTAGCGGACTGTACCGGAACATAGGCCGTAAGATCGGCTTGTCACCCTCGAAAGGAATGACCTCTATGTCTAGCTCGATTTGAGAACCTCCGAATGGCGGTTCTTCCGTAAACACCTCTGGGAAAGAGGAAACGATGTTTTGAACTTGCTCTGGAGCAAGCAAATTAGCGTGTGTGGGTAAACCGTCAGCAGCAGCAGCAGGCACTGCTGTGGTAGCGGCAGCAGTTCCATTAACTGCGCCAACAGTTACAGGTGCATCTGGTTTCTTACCACGAACAACCATCATACAATGCCACACGCCGGGGCCACTACGCAGTAAGCGATTGGCCGCAGCATAGCCGATTACATGCGGTGTGTCAGCAGTACTGCTGTCACTTGCATCTGTGTCATCGTTTCGTGTTACTGGCAATGTGTTAGCCTTGGATGAAGCCGACATTAGAATCGTATATCTACGTCCGTTTTTGTATACATGACAGCAGCTCTTAGGAAAATCCATGATGATTCATTAGCATCATGAGAGTCTCCGAGCCATCCACCCACCAGGCCGGCGCTGCATCATCAGCCATGTACAGACATGCTCTGTGGCTGGCGCAAACTGCCCACTGTAGCCTTTTGCATTTCACATGGGGCAGACACATGTAAGACCAAATCTGTGAGGTATCACTTGGCCCATCATTCTTATAGTATAAAAAGTGCAAACTGCTACTTCAGGGTTTTGGCTTGAGACGGCAGACGCCTGGAAGAACCGAAACTGTGAGGTATCACTTGCCCACCACACGAACCTGTCTTGTAGTATGTAAGGTGCAAACTGCTACTTCAAGTTTTGGCTGAGGGGCGCGGGGCCGATGGCGTTGATGCTATGGCTTAATGGGTAACATGATGATGATGATTCAAGTTTTGGCTTTGAGACCAGCAGACACACTGTAAGACCCCAAACATGAGGTATCACTTTGCCCATCACACAGACCCTGTCTTGTAGTATAAAAGGTGCAAACTGCTACTTCAAGTTTTGGCTTTAAACGGGCAGACACTTGCAAGACCACAAGTGTGAGGTATTCCTCTGCAAATCAACAGCTCACCCTGTGACTTGTCAAAGCTGTTGCTCAAGATTTTTTTTTGGCGCCAGCAAGAGCAGCGTTGACCATGCTTGGGGTGACCTCGTCAAAGGTGTCAACATGCTGCAGGCCACCATACGGCAGGGTGAAGCCCATGGCGTTGTTGGGAGTGCGCTGAGTCCCAGTGATGCTGGCCTCACCACCGCTGCTGCTGCTGCTGCTCCTGCACCTGTCCCTGCTGCTGCTTTCTCCGCAGCTGCTGCTGCTTTCCAGCCCGCTGCTGCTGCTGCTGCCTTCACTGCCGCTGCTGCTTGCAGCACTGCAGGAGGCACTGGCAGCTGCTTGACAACCGCTGCAGAGGCTGCATGTGCCTGCCCAGAAGCCCTGCAATAGGAAATACCCTTGCAGAAACTCTGTTGTGTGCAGCAGACACATCTTGAGAATCTGCTGCAGAGGTGAGGCTGCTGCTGAAGGCTGCAGAGAGACACAAAGAGCAGACGGGTACGTTCAGCACATCTGCAGCCACACGAGGCATGCATAACAGTCAAACGTGTGTTGAATATTTTTAGATCACCTTGAACACCGGGCAGCTTCTGCACAGCAGGCAGCATCGTGTGCTGCTAACTGCTTAGCTTCTGCTGCTGCTGCTGCTGCTTGCTGCTTGTGGTTTTCTAGCTGCTGCTGCCGGTTAACTAGGGTTACTGAATGCACTTCATTAGCGTACTTCAGAGCTCCGCAGGTTGCATCGCTACCGTTCACACGACAACACAGGATGCGTTTGATGTCTTCAGTCTGTGGCCGTTGCAGTTCGATCGCCTGTTCAAAAGTCATTGTAATACTTCAAGATTTTGCTTTAACGTGTTCCAGATGCAAAAAGGTAAGTCCAGACTGTACCACCATCTTGAGCCCTAGCAGTCGTACATGGAGGCAGCAATTGTACAGCGTACTCCCAGATGACGATTATCATTACCATAATACCCGTTCAGGCCATAGCATCAATGCTGGGCTGGGTGTGTAACCAATGCACCGCGTTGCATTGAGTGCCACCGTTGCACAGGCTGTGCAATACGCGGCTGATTGAACAGGACAAGAACCTCAACCATTATCCATAGTATGGCAGTTGTACCATACCAAAGCAGGTCGCTGTGAGTGGTGAGTCACTGACCCACGCACTAGGGAGCCAAAGGTATGATCATCAGAGCGGTGCAAGTTGCTTGCAAGCAAACGACGCCGGCTTGACACACGCTGTGCACTGAATGCAACAAGAGTGAGCAAAGCACAGGTAGTGGGGCCGCCAGAGCAGCTTGTAGATGTGCCACAGGCTGCGAGCTGTGCACACCCACACGATGCAAGGTGTCTCATTTCAATCTCAGCGCAACAGACAAGACATGCAGAACACTTAGGGCAACATATGGCCCCTGCCAGGGCCCTTAGTAAGCATGGCATCCACCAGAGTAAAAACATCGTCATCATGGGTCTTGACAATGCACACCACGCCATCTGGCACAAAGCAACAGCAGATGTGAGTGGGTTGCCAGAACCCTTTGCAACTAAGTACTGATTGTCGGACAATGACCAACCGCTGCCACCTTTGCAGTAACGTTATGACGCTGAACAGCCTGTTCCTTGCGGCAGTCGTTTTGAGGTGTTTGACCCACTACCCACAAAACCATACGCCTGCCTGTCCACCCCAAGCAGATGGACGCAGTTGATGCATTCTAGGCCATGCAATGCGGCACTCGCTCAACACATGATGTGCCTTCAAGGCAATGTGGCACATTCATCGATGTGACAAACATGTCGCAACCCCTTCATGACATTGTAAGCACTGGCAGCCTATATGATATACCTGCTGCAAGGGATGGTGTATGTATCCAAACCTGCCACTGATCACAACCAGGAGGCTCACAGCACCACCTCCACTTTTCCACCATCCACCATGCCAAACACTTTCCTGACCATCTCCAGCAGCTGTGGGTATGTCCAGTCCTGCAGGTCGTGCAGGCAGATCTTCCACAGTTCGGGAACGCCTGCAGCACATACACCAGAGTGGGGGGAGTAACAGTTTGGTGGCGGCTGTTGGAAGCTGGTCAAGAGCAAATGTGCAGACACAGCAGCTCCAGCATCTATGCTGCAAGTCCTTGCCGTGATTATGTTATGACCGCTGCCGGCGATGATCCATATTGTGGATGGCCCATCCACGGTGTTGCCAAGCCGGCAACACCATAACCAGTACAGCACGGCTAGAGGAGCGACACACTCACACAGCGCAAGATGAGTTCAGCTGCAGCAGCAAAGCAGAGTTGTCTCAAGCTGCACAAAATTTCTTACCTGCTGCTCCCACCCTGGCACCTGCGATGCCGCCAGATATCGCTGCTGTGGTGTCCACATCACCGCCAGCAGCAATCGCTGTTGCGACACAGCCAACGTAGCTGTCAGGGTTTGTCAGGAAGCACCACAGCGCCCATAGCGTGGTCTGCCAAGGACCGACAGATATGCAGTTGACGCCCGGCTCAACATCCCGCCAGATTCTCTCGTTGTTCTTGTTGATTCCAATCTCTGTTATGCGTGCAGCTGCCGCATCAAACGTGCACTGCTTGAGCTGCAGTAGCTCCCGGATGAAACCAGGAAGCTTGCTGGCCTCATTGCCAGCTTGTACTCCGCTAGCTGTAAACTCAATGAAGTGCTCAGCGTTCAGCGGCAGGCCGCGTGTGGCACCGGCATAAGTGCTGCAAGTGCAACAGCTGCTGCTGCGTCCATGGGGGCTGGTGCTGCATGTGTGATAGATGACATGGTGCGAGCTGCCTGCACCAGATCTGCCTTGGGCTTGCCTGCATGCACACAACGTAGCACGTGAAAACGAGGCATCAACTGCTGTCACCATGGCATGCTGAGTTGCTACTATCTGCAAGGTGCGTGTGCTGGGGTCAGCGGCTGGGGCTACTCATTACAAATTGCAAGGTGCAACAGGGTGATCTCCTGAACCAGTGATGAAGCTAGCCCAAGTGAGTGGTGGCAAAGCAACGGCGGCCCGTGCCGACCAGCGTGTACTGCACATGCTGTCAGCTTCAAGCTGCAGCCCAGCTAGAAACAGGTTGAACTTGCCTGACAGCAACACTCCCAGGCATGCAGAGCGCATGGCTGATCCGTTGCCGTTGCCGCCAGCCCCGCTCTTCACGCCTGCCTCTGTGTAGTGTGCGCCAGCCCAGATGGCCTGCATGGCTGTTTCAGATGTCTTGCCGTACCTGCAGAGCGACGGCATTGCAGGCGCAACTTGACGTTAAGCTGGACTCTGCTCAGCAGAATGGTTTCGTACTACCAATCTGCTGCAAGCATACGGTCTCAAAGTGCAATGATAAGCACATGGTCACAGCAGCGGCAGCTGCCCACATCAAGCGTCTCACCCCACAACACGGTAGGCTCCAGGCTGGAACAGCATCGCCGTGCGCAGCGCGTACACTTGTGCGTCCATCTTGCCCCTGCCCTGCAGCACAGTGAGGTACATCTCACGCGACTGCTGCATGTCGTCGCTGTACTGCCCAAAGGTCCAGCCGTGCCTGCAAGCACACAGCAGTCACAGATTATACTAATGTAACAATTGCCACACGCCGACTGACCGTTTTTGGCAGTGCTGCTGCATTCTGGCATTCATGCAGCATGTGCTGCCTGACATCCATCATAGATGTGTGCTGGCAGCTGAGAGCCTCTCGTGCAGTGCACGGCAGTAGCTGGCTGAGCCACAAGGCTGTGAAATACAGACGAAGCAGAAACATTATGAGATAATCATGTGATGCACAGCTGAACACTTGCTATCGACTGCATGTGTGCCGTTGCACTTACCTGTGGTATGTTGTTGTCTTGACAGGTGCCACGTCATGACATCCCTGACATACTGCTGACACAGCTTCCTGCTGTTGCCTTCAATAGGCAGGCCCAGCGCATCCCCAACAGCGCTCCCCATCATGCAGCCCAGGAAAGATTCCTCATCAACATGTGCAACCAGCAGCAGCATATCCAGCGCCCAGGCTGCTAGCGGTGGCAGCTGCTGCTGGCTTCTGTGAGCTCCGGCGTAGGGGCTGGCAGTGGGAGCCAGTGGCTCCTGGGTCACAGGGGCAGCTGGAGAGCCAGCAGGGGTACCAACTGACACTGCTGCTGTAGGCACAGGAATGGCTGCTGATTTGCTGTTGGCAAAGTATTTGATGATGCTGCGCATGCCTGCTACTGCTGTGTCTGCACAAGGGCGGCTGAGGTCGGTCTGCTGCATGACATCATGCAGGACCTGCTGTGCTTTGTCCCTTATGTAGTCAGAGCTGCTATTGAGGCAGCTGAACACCGTGTTGATCATTGCTGGTGTGATGTGCTGCACTTTAGCAGCTGATAAGATAGCTATGTTGGCTGCGCATTGACCGATTTCTGCGGTGCTTGCAGGAAACATGTCAGGCAGAGATGCCTCGCTGCTCGCTTGCTGCTGCATGGCACCAAAGATGTGGTCATAGACTTCTATGTGAGAGGGCTCGTCCTTGATGCTGCTCGTGCAGCTCATGGCTATAGCTGCTGCTTGCATAGCTGAAGTTCGTGCCGCAGGCTTGTCCAGAGGTGCTGCCTTGCCTGCGGGTACTGCTGCCAGCTGTCCGTCCTGCTGTGCTGCCTGCTTCACAGAAACAGACGGAGCCATCGTGTACGAGGCAGTCAAGACGTAGTTCTGAGCCGGATAGACGAAAGGTGAAGCAAACGTTGAAGCTATACCGCGCCAGCGCGGGCGTTTACGGGTCCCGCGCAGACCAGCGTCTCGACAGAGAGCAGAGAGGTTCTACGCCTTGCTCAGGAGCGTTGTTGCTCGAAAGTAACGTGAAAAGCGTAGAGATTTACAATTGATAAAGGGTGCTGTACCTGTTTTGATGCCCTTGTTACGCGCCAGAACCTTGGCCCGCTCGTGTCATGGCTCGACTGCTAGACAGTGTTGTAGAAGGCATAAAATTTCCAGACCAAAAAATTTTAGAAGAGCTTTCTTTGTTGCTTATCCTTTTAGAATTTTCTTTTGTAATAGACTATTTCTATTTATAAAAGTTCAAAAGCCCTTTCTTCATCACAGAAGATTCTTTCGTATGATTTGTACAAAGAAAAAATTGTTGATTCCTTCCATAATAATGAAAACCATCCATTTGTTTTTTGTTTGAGGAAGACGAAGAAAAACATTTTTTATGGTGCATAAGCTGCAGAAGAACCAGGTGTTGCCCAAGAAAGTTCCAAAATAGCATCTTTACTATAATATCCTGCCAAGAAAGGCCAACCCAACAAACTCAAACTTCCCTACAACAAACAAGTCCAAGCCAAAGGCAAAGAAGCATGAGCTCCTCCAGATCGACGCATGTCTTGCACATCTGCACAAGCATGAATTACTACACCAGCTCCCTAAAACAACAATGCTTTAAAACAAGCATGGGTCATCTAGTGATACATTGCCAATCCATAATGACTCAAACACAAAGCAACAACCATATAACCCAATTGACTGCATGTACTATAAGCAATCACACGTTTCACATCATTTTGAACCAAACCCATTGTTCTCCTCATCAAACTTGTCACAGCACCCACCCACAACAACACAGTACGTGCATTAACACTGCATTCCCAAATCCTATTTGTTCGTGCAATGAGGAAAATTCCAGCAGTGACCAAGGTTGCAGCATGAATCTAAGCAGATACAGGAGTAGGACCCTCCATGGCATCAGCCAACCAAACATGCAAACCAATTTGGGCACTTTTTCCCAAAGCTCCACCCAACTATGCAAAACAAATCCAATCAGCATAATATGCAGAAGTCCTTATTGCTGTCAAAAGAGAAGTATCAGTACTTCCCAAATACCACCAACAAAGAAACAAGCCCAAAAGCAAGACAGTATCGCTTACACGATTCACCAACATTGCTTTTTGGGCAGCCTTTGTCCTGCTCAAACGGTGAAACCAAAATCCATTCAACAAATAACTGCAAACTCCAATCATTTCCCTAGGTTCATACTCTACCCCGGTGGATGTTAGATCACTCAACCTTCCCACAAAAAGAAAGAAGGTTCAATCCACATTTAAGTGTCTTCGTTTTCACGAGGCCTAGTAATGTATGTTCACTTTCGTTAACCATGCAGATCTAGTCTAGCTCCAGGACAGGAAGACTCTGCTACCCCGGCTACATTGTTCCCAAAGCTTCACACATCTGAATTACTTCTGATGCATGTTTGGGTAGACTTTACTCGAGTGACTGAGCAAGTTGGATGTGCAACATTCCCATAGAGTAACTTTCTGGTCGCACTTTTTGCTAAACAGTTCCCCATCCCTCTTTTGTGACCCCATTTTTTGTATACCAAAAGGCAACATAGCTTTTTTTTACTTTTTAGTAAAAAACGAAAGAATCCTTTTTTTTAGAAAATGGGCTTGCTTCTACCGACTAAATCCCATCTTGCGCGGGTGCAGCAACTATCACAATTGCGTGGTCGCTAGCGAAATTTTCAAAAGCCTCGACAGGTATTAGTGGCGAAAATTGTGGAATTAGTCCAAGAAGAAAGCCGGTAAGAAAGGCAAGAAAGGTAAGAAAGGTAACAAAGTGATTAGGAAAACATATTTTAAAACGGTTGGAGGGCGAAACTGGGTCTTTCACGGTTTTACGGGCACGGGCAAGGAGGTAGATGTGTTCAACCTGAAAAGGGTTCCAATTCGACACCACCAGTTGGTGTTGGATTAGAACCCCTTCGAGGAAGAGAACAAACAATACTTTCAAAAACGCAGGACAAAGGATTTTTAGCTTGGGGTTCATTGGACCTGGAAGCAAAAGAAAATTTTGAAAACTTACGGGCTCTATTTGTCTGGTATGGAGTAAAACGTCAAGGAATGCGATTTGTACGTTAGTTTTAGCCCAGCGGACCTAGTTGGCCCATGGCACCTCTCTTTATTTTGTAGGAGTCTATTAGTTACGGCTTCCGTGCAATTAGCCTGGGAACTCGACTTTACTGTAACATGTTCAGGGGCCACTAGTTGCTTCATTAGTTTACTTCTTAGTCTCTCGTTCCTGTATTGTGTACTCCTTTGTTGTAGGGGGCACCTTTCACAGTGATTGCTGCTTCTATTTAGATGGCCTAGAGTGCTTTTTTTTCTTCTCTATTAAAAATAAAAATTTTTATAATTTTATATTTATTTTGTTTTTCTCTTTTGTATTTTTTCTTAAAAATGTAAAACAAAATCGACAAAAAAAATCGGAAAGAGTAGGAATCGAACCAACAATCCCAAAAGGGAACCAACCTTCCAAATTGGCGCAATAACCATTCTGCCATCTTTCCTCGAAAGCTTTTCTTTTTTTATTAATAATTATAGTCCTAAAAAAATATAGTTTTAGTTTTTTTTGACTAAAAAATAAAAAATAGAATATATAATAAAAAGAATTTTTTTAAAAGAAAAATTTAAAAATTTATGAAAACTGATTTTTTTGAACAGGACGAAAGCTTTTACGATTTGTTCCTTCTTTAAAAACTTTTTTTTGTATTTTATTTTGCTTTGCAAAAAAAGAAGCTTCTTCTATTGAAATTGTACCATGAGTTTTTTTGCACGTAAACCAGTATTTGGTTATGTGGGAATGGTTAACGCCATGGGTGCAATTGCTGTATTGGGCTTCTAGGTGTGGGCTCATCACATGTATACCGTAGTTTTGGACGTTGATACACGTAGGTACTTTACAAGCGCAACAATGATTATGATTATGATTATGGTGATTAAAACGCTCGGGAACAGGTTGCAAATCATGATGAAAGCTCACAAGAATTCGAGCACCCAACCACAATACCAAGACCAAAATAACAATTAAGAAAAAACAAATATCAGCATGAAGGTCTACAATTCCTTCCATGTTAGATGTAGCAGGGTCTTGAAACAATTTCTGCCACGCTCAAGCTCTCACTAGGGTCTATGAACCAATCTTTTAGGATTTTTCCCATGGATTCCGTCCCGGAAAAGGGTGCCATAGTGCGCTCAATCAGGTTCGAATGCAGTTTAATCACTGTCGATGGCTGATTGAATCTGACATTTGAAAATGCTTTGATACCATCGACCACAACACCTAGATCAAAATCGTCCAGAAAAAGATTAATTGTCCAAAAACAATTAATCTTCTGCATTCTGCATTGAAAGCGGGGTTGTAACGGCACAGTATAGAATATGCTGTAGGGTCTCTGTGAGAGCCGTGCCGTGCTAGCCTTGGTCAGACGGTTATGACCTAGGCCCTGTTGGCCAAGGACTTGGCTGGTCCAAGTCCTTGGAGGGTCCGACTAAGGATGTCGGAGACGGATCAACGTTAATCAAGTAACGCCGTCAACGACTAGGAGTCCTTAGCCAGGAGAACTACATATGCCCTGCAATGTAGGAGGGGATGGCATTGAGTACTCGGTACTCTGTATCTGAGAGTGATCCCCACGGGCTTAACATACAAAACAATTATATTCTTCTCTTTACGCTTCCCTACGTTCCTCAGTCGTTACAGTGGTAGCTGAGCCCCATCACGATCCAGTTCCTCTTTCGCGATGGCTGACCATGATGCAGCCATGCAAGAACCGATAGACCAGCAACAAGATGCTGTAGAGGACCCGGCAGCAGCTGCAGGAGCAGCAGGCCAGCAGCAGGCTGCTGCTGACATGGAGGCCCTGGCAGCAGCAGCGGCAGGCCTCAACCTGGAGGCCCCTCTGACACCAAAAGAGGAGGAAGAGGTGGACGTGCTGTGCAAATTGCTAGAGGCAGCTGGCCAGACCATGCCCCGCACCATGCTTGTGCAGTCCTACCGCAGCGACAGCACGCTAGTGCGCAGCCATGTGCTGAGTGTGTGCACTAAGTCTCTCAGCATCATGGGCCCTCAGGGCAGCGGCAAGGACAGCCTGTTCAAGGACCTGTCTAAGCAGCACACCTGCGGCATTCTGTACACTGGCAGCAAGGCTAAGGATAACCCGCATGACATTGGCAGCTACCTGTCTAGTTGCGGGCTCTACTTATCGCTGAAGCCAGTGCCAGAGAACCTGCAGTTCTGCTATGACTACTTTAGCTTCCTGCACAGCGATGCACGCGCAGAGGTGTTCCCGCAGCTGAAGGACTGCAACCCTGCAGACCTGACAGATGGCAGCTACACTTGGGATGACTTCTGCCAGGGTGTGCTAGGGTCAGCACTAGCTGGCAGGAGGGAGACAGACATGCAGATCTTGTATGAGTGCGCCAGCAAGCGCTCAGACCTCAAGCAGCCTAAGACAATGCAGATTGTTGGCGAGCTAGAGGTTGCATAGAGCAGGATACAGCAGCAGCCAGATGATGTCGTTAAGATCTGGCTGGTGCACAAGGCAGCGCACCCCAGGCTGAAGGACAACATAGCCTATACAGCAGACAGCAAGCCTTGGGCTTCTTACTTACCCTTCCGCGCAAGCCTCGTCAATCATGCAGGTCCCTTTGACCAGATGATTGCGCGTGAGTCCGGCCGCACACCTGCTGACGCCAATGGCGAAGGCAATGCCCGCCACCGGCGCTTCCAGCGCCGCAACTTCACCCCGCGCCAGCACTTCCAGCCCAAGGGCGGTGTGAACAAGCCTGGCAACGGCTTCGGCAAGGGCAAGTTCAAGCCCAAGCCACCTGGCCCGCCAACGTGCTACGGCTGCGGGGAGAAGGGCCACATCCGCAGGGACTGCCCCAAGGAGCAGAAGGTGGGTACAGCTGTGGCTGTTGCTTGCAGTGCCAGCAGTGATGCAGAGCTGCCTGCATGTGCTGCAGTTGGCAGCGGTGTACAGCAGGGTTTCCTGCTTCTCAGCAGTGATGCAGGTCGGCAGGCGCTGCTGCACATGGCTACCAGTGCAGCTGCCCCTGCTGCATTCCCGCAGACTGCCATGTTCACACCTGCTGCCAGCCTGCCTGAGCATGCAAACAGCTTTGCAGCGCTAGCTGAAGTGCGTGATGCAGAACTGTCAACAGATGCAAGCATGCTGTCAGAGCCCAGCCCTGACAGCTGCCAGGACTTAGAGGAGCGCTACTATGCGCTGATTGCTGATCTCACTCCTGAGTGGCGTGATGCAATCTTCGGCCCTGGCCGAAGCTCTTATGACCCCTACGCGGGCGAGGAGGGTTCCATCAGTGAACAGAGCAACTTGGTTGCTGCTGAGAGTGCACAGAGTAACATGGTTACTGCTGTTGGCGCAGCAGTGCACTGCTACTTTGCGCATGCAAGGTTTGGCTTCACAGTTGAACTTTGCTGTCATTGATATGCCAGCAGCTTTTGATGTTATTTTAGGTGATGCATGGCTTAAACGCATGAAGGCTCAGCTTGATTTTGCATCTGCTACATGCACAGTGGCAGGCAAGGGTAAAGCGCCAATCATTTTATTCATGGATTTGCCTCCCAAGCAGCCTTCCCCTGCTCAGCCTACTGTACTGTCTTACGCCCAGGCTAAGAGAATCAGTAAGCAAGAGTTCTGGTACTGTCTGATGGTGCTGAAGCAGGTACCTGTGCCTGCTGACAGCTGTGACACTGCTTTCTGTGCAGCTACAACTTCTGCACCGCAGGATGCTCGTGTGGCCCGACTACAGGCTGAGTATCCTACTGTGTTCACGGACCACCCACCACATGGAGGCTCCAAGCTACAAATCGACTATGAGGTGATTCCACTTGAGCCAGGTGCGTCGCCTATCTTACGGCCTATGTTCCGCTATTCTCCAGCTGAAATGGAAGAGATGGAAAAGCAAATACGGCAGTTGCTTGAGCTAGGTTACATACAGCCTTCACTGTCACCGTTTGGTGCTCCAGTGCTGTTTGTGAAAAAGCCACGTTCAACAGAACTGCGTATGTGTATAGACTATCGAGCGATCAATCGCTTGACAAGGCGGATTGCTTTTCCCCTGCCTCGCATCGATGAAATGCTACACCACTTGACGGGTGCAAAGGTGTTCAGCTTGATCGATCTTCGTCAAGCCTATCATCAAGCGAAAGTGCTTGATAGTGATGTGCCAAAAACGGCGTTTAGGACGCCCTTTGGTCACTATGAATACCTAACACTCAGTTTCGGCCTGGTGAACGCCCCTGCAGCGTTCCAGAGTCTGATGAATAAGCTCTTTTCAAAACACCTGTACAAGTTCGTGATGGTGTACCTGGATGACATCATCGTCTACAGCAAAAGCGAAGCCGAACACGAGAAACACTTGAGAATAGTGCTGGACATTCTCAAGCAACACAACCTGACAGCTGCTCACTGGAAGTGCTCTTTTTATCAAAAAGAAGTGTTATTCCTAGGGCATATTGTCAGCGAAGATGGAGTTCGTGTTGACCCCGCCAAAGTAAAGGCAGTCAAAGACTTCCCTGCACCTGCAGATGTGTCACACCTACGTTCGTTCCTCGGCATGACGAACTACTTTAGGAAGTTCATCAAGCGGTATGCACAGGTTGCTCATCCTATGACTGACCTGCTTAAAAGTAATATCGCTTTTCGTTGGTCAACAGCTTGTCAAGACGCTTTTGACAAGGTCAAGGAGCTGCTGACAACAGCACCTGTGTTGACGCTACCAGATTGGCACAGCCAGTAACCGTTTGAAATGGTGTGTGACGCATCATACTTAGGTGTATCTGGTGTTTTACTGCAAAAAGGACACCCGATTGCGTTCGAGTCACGCAAACTAACACCAGCAGAGTGTAACTATTCGCCCACAGAGCTCGAGATGCTCGCTGTAGTGTACTGCGTTAAAAAATGGCGTTGTTACATTGAGGGCAGAGATGTAAGTGTCTTTACAGACCACAAGCCCAATACCTTCTTTGACACCAACACCATGCAGTCCTGGAGGGCTGCTAGGTGGCTAGAAGCGCTTCAAGGTCACAGGCTGCAGTGGAATTATAAGCCTGGAAAACAAAACGTTGTGGCTGATGCGCTGAGTCGCCACCCTGTTGTAGATTCCGACCCTGGATTAGTGTCATATGTTGGTGTAATGACAGCGTCCTCTGTTCAGGCCGCAGTGCTGCAGAACTCTGCCTTTGTGGCGGGGCTGCGTGCAGCATATGCCGCTGATACTGCTTTTGCATGTAGTGCAAACAAGTGGACAGAAAAGGATGGTCTCTTTTACACAGGCAGGACGCTAGTGCTGCCAACTAATGATGAGCTGCGGCAAATGGTGCTGCATGAGTGCCACGATGCGCCATATGCTGGTCATGTAGGGACCAGGCGCACACTTAAAAACGCTTCTTGCTCATCGTGGATGGTAAATTGAGAGAGAGAGTAGTTACATGTGGGTCCAGTCACCATCTCAGATGGTATGAGCCACCCCAAAATGAGCACAATGTCAACGCATGACGATAGAAGATGAGCACACAATGTAGCCCATTGAGGCCATCCGTTGAGCACAGGGTCTCTCCAGATTGAGCATAAGATTATATCTGCGGTGTGTCAGTGACACACCCCAATCAGCCAACAGCATGTGCTGAAGAAGCACACCAACCAAAAAGCATGTTGTCAAGATCACACAGCCAGAGAGATAGGCAGGGCAACTAAGGCGGCATAAAGGCGGCAGCAAACCAATAATGTGACAGGATGCATGTGTAACTCGTCAAGTAACCTAAACTCATCACGGGCTAGGAGCAACAGCGTCTAAGGCGTCATCTACAGGGACATAACCCTCAGGCTGAATTGGCACACTTTGATGGTCAGGGGACAACCCCAGCAACACTGAGCGATACAACCACATCTGATAAACCACCACAGCCAAGCCCTCTTGATCCTCACAGTCTAGAATGCGCGGCACCAACTCGTTAGCATAGCGATCTACAGTACCCGCAGGATAGAACACACTAGGGCAGGCACCGCGCAAGTGGTCATATGCAGGGCATTCTAGCAGAAAGTGTTTGAGATCCTCCACATTGTCATAGGTCCCAGTCCGGGCGTGCACGCGTGTGCGCCAAACTGCTCGGCTAGCTGCAACAGGATTAGCACACGAGCACAGTCTACACAACCGCTGCTGCCTGGGCACCCGAGGGCGGGCATGTCTACCCAGCTGCACCTCCAACTGTGCAGCCCCAGTGCGAAGCCGTGCAAGGCACTGCAACACCCGGAACGGCAAGCATAATTGCATGTATTGAGGTTGTGTGTTGCGGTCAAAAGCAGCATCAGCCTCCATAGGATGCACCCAGGCAGCATGTGTGCACATAGTAACATGATTGCTTGGTGCTGTTCTTGGGGCAGCAGCCTCCGCACCTGCATCGGCCCACCCCTGCTTAACCAAGCGTGCAAGGGCAGCAGACACGGCTGTAGCATGCAACTCAAGCCCACATACACTTGCAGCCGTCACCCCAGGCCCACGCCATGCAGCCTGCTGTATAACACCAAGTCGTTGCATAGTGTGCAGCAGATAGTATGTCCAGCAAGTTTTGCAACCACTCAATGCTAACTCCACATCCGACACCCACGCAACCTG
The DNA here is from genome assembly GCA_902809745.2 of Tetradesmus lagerheimii. NCBI lineage: Eukaryota > Viridiplantae > Chlorophyta > Chlorophyceae > Sphaeropleales > Scenedesmaceae > Tetradesmus > Tetradesmus lagerheimii. The sequence goes on along the minus strand of CADDIJ020002532.1, from coordinate 3,547 downwards.
CGCAAGACGATCAACGGGCATGGCCCTAAGGCGTTCCCACCAGCGCGCCGCCAGCACAACCCAATGGTGCTGAACAGGCGAGCGGTGAAGATCGCGCATCAGAACATCAATGCTGGAGCGTTGCCCAGCCCCAGTCATGTAGCGAAGGAATGACACATGCACCTTGTCAGCTGCAGACATGCGCCACCCTGTGCGCCTGAACAAGCCTGTATGGCACAACTCGGGGCCCCACACATGCGATGCGTATGACATAACAGGCTCAACCATGATGTCAAACATGCGGCACTTCATGTCGTATTGTGTGATGCGTTGCTTACGGAAGCGGCCCAAGAGGGTATGCATGGCCTTGAGCCCAGACGCTGCCAAAGCATCAACTGCCGGCTGCAGACCTTTGGTCTCATGCAACACTGCACCTAGGTATGTGTAGCTGCTCTGAATGCTCAGGGGCTGACCAGCATACGTGAACGCAGTTGAGCGCGGGCGTGGCACACGTTTGCCACGGAACACCACCACACACGTCTTATTAGGCTGCATGTTGACTTCCATGCCAGTGATCTCACAAAACAACTGCAAGCAATCCAACAAGCATTGCGCGTCTGCCGGCGACTCAGCAATCAAGCAGCCGTCATCCGCATAGAGCAAATCAGGCATATGAAGAGAGCCAACCTTGGGTCCAAGAGGAGCAGAAGCCCCACCTGGAACAGGCTTGCCTCTAATTGTGATCAACTCGTGCAGCATCTCAATAAACAACCCAAACAGCAGCGGGCTCAGCTCACCTCCTTGCTTAGTACCAAGGCACGTATCAATAGGGTCACCCAATTTGCCATTCACAGACACCTGTAGCTGGATGGTGTCATATAGACGCTCCAATAGAGACAAGAAGAGGCCATGGATGCCAAGCTGCCTGCAACGTGCCAACAACAAGTCTCTAGGAACCGTGTCAAAAGCTTTCTTAAAATCTATGAACACAACATACAACTTCTTACGCTGGTGGCGGGCCCTGTTAATGAGATGCGTATGGGTGAACAACGCATCAATTGTGCCATGTTCTTTGCGAAAACCACACTGTGTAACAGCACGCACACCTAGGCTCTCCATAGTTGGGTCTAGGCGGAGGTGCATGAGGCGGTCAACCACACGACTATAAATGCTAGACACACTAATGCCTCTATACATGTCCTTGTTGTTGGGCTCACTAGCCTGCCCTGATTTGGGCACCGGAATCAGCTTGCACAATTGCAGAACACGCGGCAACGTTGTTGGGGTGATGTTAGCTGCAGTAATCTGCCGCACCACCCATGCCACACAACGCAGCAGCGGCTCAAAGACGTAGCCCTGGCGGCGAGGTGCATCACCAGGTCCAGAGGTTGAGCGCGGCTGGCCTGGCGCACCATCAGCTAGAGCCTCATGCACTTCCTCAGCAGGGAAGCGCAGCAACTCACATGTCAAGTTTTGCAAGTCTGCCGCTTTGCCAGATGGCAGGGAGCACATCACATCAACAATTTCCGCAAATCTAAACTTATCATTCAGGTGGTTGAATGCAGACGGCGGGTGCTGATGCACCGCCGCCAGCTGAGAGCGCAAGGCCGCAGCCTCAGGCGACAGCGGCGGCCGCTGTGTTGGATGTGCCATTATGTCAGAAAACCAAGCCGTCCAATCATCTACATCATCAAGAAGGCAAGACACACCACGCTTGTCCAAAAACACTCGCCAAAAATCGCGTTGCTCCTCACTAAAGTACGACTGCAGGAGCTGCAGCTGGCACTGCTGGGTGTGCTGAAACTTTATGCGGCGCACAACACGTTTGTAAGCACGGCGTGCCACCAGCATTGCTGCACGCAGAGTTGCATCCCCAGCACCCCCATACTCCCCACCACGCGAAGCATGCCAGGCCTTCCACGCGCCAACAAATGCCTGAGAGAGGCGCTGACACTCATCATCAAACCACGGCTGAGTGCGCTGCGGGCGTGAAGCTGCCACAACAGATGACGGTGGGTCACACTCAGCACCACAAAGCTGCATGAGTTGCGTCAATTCCTCCAGCGCGCCGCTAACATCAACTGTACCAGCACGCATGCGCTGAAGCAAAGACTCAAATCGCGCCTTATTGCGCTGCAAAGCACCAATGTAGCGCTCACTTTTGTCCGCTGTCGGCCGGCACGCCCGAGGTCTAGACTCCCTGCTACGCCGCCGACCAGCAGTGGTCAACCCATGCTGGCTTGCGGGCGGCGCGGTGCGTCGGCTCCGCCCTGCTGTCCTAGATGCAGGCTGCACGTTACGCAACTCTTCAGGCTGGGCCAGGTGCCGCACAACAGCCAGGCACAAGAACAACGCACAATGATCAATCGACGTAGAAGGAGCAAAGGGTAGCACCTCAAAGTTCCGCACACTTGCAAACAAGGATGCAGACACCATGCTTAGATCAACCACACTTTGGCCCAGCATGTGACCTGCCGCGTCCAGCGCATAGTACGTGCATGCACCTGTATCATCACCCGGGGCGCGGCCGTTCAGAACCACTGAGCATGCTGAGCGCAAGCAGTGCATGAGCGCCGCAGCACGGTCAGAGTGCACAACAACATCACAAGAAGCCCGAGGGCCGGGTATGCCTGCATATTCTTGCAGCATGGCCGGGGTAAGGCCAGGCATGTGGGGAGGTACGCACAGCTCGCCGTCTGTGGGCACATCATCACGCATGCAACCAATACGGATGTTCAAGTCGCCAAGCACCACGTGGCGGTAACCACGGGCATGAGCAGACACCAACCTATCTGCAAGAACCCCAACAGGGTTCGTGTGCAGGGCACCTGCTTGGTACTGCCGGGAGCCAGCAGGGCTAAAGTAAACGCACGCCACCATTAGTTTATATGCTGGAACCTCCACCCAAACAATGCCAGCACGGGCATCCGTTGTAACAGAAACACCAGCGCTGCCAAACACAGGCGAGGTCTGGCGCAAGAACACTGTGATGCCTCCCGACGGGCGGCCAGGCCCGCCTCTATGTGCCCGCACACAATGGAAAGCCTGATAGCTAGGCACACTCAGCTCATCACACGTGTCAGCAGTACAAAATGTTTCTACAAATGCATAAATGTCACAGTTAGGGTTTGCCGCAACTGCCGAAGCCACCCGAGCCACTGCCTGCCCACACACATTCTGACCATAGAATCTCACAACATGCCCAGCCCCTGCCCCGCCCAACCTGCCACGCTAGCACCCCCACCATTGCCTGCTGCTGCTGCCCCCCGTGGCGACTGAGGGGGAGGTGGCGGCGGCGGGGGCACAGCCACCCACTGCCCGCTGCTGCTAGCCCCACCAGCCTGCCACCGCTGCAAGGTAAGGCCCCTCCACCGCACCTGGTCGCCATTGGCAAGCAGCGACTTGCGCACCCCTGCAGAGCCTTACGCTGCTCCTTCTGCTGCTGTGTCAGCTTGGCCTCCACATAAACGCGCAGGCCCGCGCGCCGCAGGTTGCCGCGCATGCGGCCGCCCAGATAGGTGTCCTGCAAGCTAGCCGTAGCCAGGGTCACCTCAAAGAAGCCAAGAGG
>CADDIJ020002531.1:0-39931 GCA_902809745.2 Tetradesmus lagerheimii | reverse complement strand
CAACTGCGCAGGGTAGAAGCACCAGTGAACAAGGATTCACAGCCGACAGCTCTTGGTGTGCCCACTAACTGCCCCGGCATTGCTTGCAACCTGACATTGCCTCAGTGGCCACATCACAATGCAACACCAGCACAGCTATGAGTAATCAGCACCACAGCCGCACCTCTTGGTGTGCTCAATCACAGCGCTGGCGTCGCTCGCCACCCACGCCTCAAGCGCACCCGTCCAGTGGCTGTCATTGTACTGGTCCCTTAGCCTCGTAATACTCGCAACGCGGCCTAGGCCATTGCTGCCACCGCTGCTGCCGCTGCCTGCCTTACTGCCCTCTGGCCCCCCCTCTTTGATGCCCACGATCATGGGGCTTCCTCGCTTGCAGGCAACCATCTCGCCTGGGTAGTGGCGCGACTTGATGAGCAGCGCGTAGGCACCCTCCAGCTTCTTCAGAACTTCCATCACCAGCTGCAACCAAGAAACACGGCAAAACGATTGCAGGAACATACAACAAGCTGTCAAACACAGGAGGATGGCGACTTGATGAGCAGCGCGTAGGCACCCTCCAGCTTCTTCAGAACTTCCATCACCAGCTGCAACCAAGAAACACGGCAAAACGATTGCAGGAACATACAGCAAGCGGTCAAACACAGGAGGATGTCGACTTGATGAGCAGCGCCTAGGCACCCTCCAGCTTGTTCAGCACCTCCATCACCAGCTGCACCAAGTAAGCAGGATTTGCAGGCACAGCAAGCAGTGAGACCAAAGAGCGCATAGAAGAGGGCATGCACGGCAGAGAGGTTTGCAGGGACATCAGACTTTCAGGCTCAATGTTTATAAGACGATGAAGTGGTGCAGCGCGTAGGCACCCTCCAGCTTCTCGAACACCTCCATCACCAGCTGCATGGAGTGTGAACAGCAGCAAGGTTTGCAGGAACATACAGCAAGCGGTCCAACACAGGAGGCAGACAATGTGATGAGCAGTGCGTAGGCACCCTCCAGCTTCTTGAGCACCTCCATCACCAGCTGCATGGAGTACGAACAGGAGCAAGGGTTTGCAGGAACCTACAGCAAGCGGTCATACACAGGAGACTGAACAGCAGCAAGATTTTGCAGGAACATACAGCAAGCGGTCAAACACAGGAGACAATGTGATGAGCATTGCGTAGGCACCCTCCAGCTTCTTCAGCACCTCCATCACCAGCTGCATGGAGTAAAAACAGCAGCAAGAGGTCAAACACAGGAGGCTGTGATGAGTAGTGCGTAGGCTGTGATGAGCAGGTGTGTAGGCACCCTCCAGCTTCTTCAGCACCTCCATCACCAGCTGCATGAAGCATGCAGACAAGCGAGGTTTGCAGGCAAGCGGGGTTTGCAAGCAATGAGACCAAAGAGGGCATAGAAGCGGATGCATGCACAGCAGAGAAGTTTGCAGGAACAGCACGTGTATACAATTGGCAAATGATGTGATGAGCAGCGCGCAGGCGTACTCCAGCTTCTTGAGCACCTCCATCACCAGCTGCAAGCCAGGTGCACAGCAAAACGTTTGCAGGAACAAATAGCAAGCGTTCAGACCCAGGAGTGAGCAGTGTTTAGGCACCCTCCAGCTTCTTGAGCACCTCCACCACCAGCTGCTTACACAACACACAGCAGAACGTTTGCAGGAACAAACAGCAGGCGCTCTAACTCGAGAGTGAGCAGTGTGTAAGCACCCTCCAGCTTCTTCAGCCCCTCCGTCACCAGCTGCTTGAAGTATGAACAGCAGCAAGGGTTGCAGGAGCATACAGCAAGCGGTCATACACATGAGGCTGACGATGTGATGAGTAGTGTGTAAGCATCCTCCAGCTTGTTCAGCACCTCCATCACGAGCTGCGTTGAGTATGCAGATAAGCAGGGTTTGCAGGAACATATAGCAGGAGGTCAAATGCAGGAGGCTGGCGATGTGAGGAGTAGTGCGTAGGCACCCTCCAGCTTCTTGAGCGCCTCCATTACCAGCTGCATGGAGCTTGCAGACAATTGCATGCGCAGCAAACAGTGTGACCAAAGAGGGAGCAGAAGAGGGCTGCATGCACAACATAAAAGCTTGCAGGAACAGCAAGCTCTTTGTATACGGTTGGCAAATGATGTGATGAGTAGTGCGTAGGCACCCTCCAGCTTCTTGAGCACCTCTGTCATCAGCTGCATGGATTATGCAGGCGAGCAGGGTTTGCAGGCATAGCAAGCAGTGTGAGCAAGGAGGGCTTCATGCACAGTAGAAAGGTTTGCAGGGACAGCAGGCTTACAGACGCAAGTGGCAAGCGACGCATACTAAGCCAGCTGTAACAACCGAACTCACCTTGCGGAAGGGCACCTGGGCGCTGCTGCTGTCCTGCAGCTACTTTGCTGCAATAGGCTAAGCCAGCTATTTGGTCACTGATAACTGATGCTGCAACATGCCCAGCCAGCTATGGAGATTACACCCACCTTGGGGAAGGGCACCTGGGCTGTGCCGCTGCTGCTGTCCTGCTGCTGCTCTGCTGTCATGCCGCCGTACGCGAACTTGAGGAGCTTGGGGATGACCTCTGTGTCTGTCTCTGACACGAATGTCTCGCCATTCTTGGTCTGCATGGCAAGAAACAAAGCAGCAGGGGTTCATACACTGTGATGTATGAGGTTGTTGGTGCAGGAGAAGTTCAGAGAGACCTTCGGGCAAGCATATTTGCGCATATCATACACATGCAGGTATGGACAAGCAGAAAATGGAGATCACAGCTGTGGGGGCGTTCACAAGTCAAAGAACTCAAGCTGACACAAGCATGATTGCTGCCTTGTGAGCCAGATGTTGTGCATGGCACACATCATGACAGTTTTCCAGGGCATGTTGCGCTCACAGCCGCTGAAATCAGCTGTGTGCCTGCTGACCTCCGCATATGCTAGCAACTGCATGCTGCATCTGCTGCCGTCGCTGCCTGTGTGCTACCGCCAAATAGTAAGCTTGCACCACTGCTGCTCACTGCGCGCTAGCCTCAAGCAGGTCCTGCAGACAGTCCAGCAACTGCTTGCAGGCCTGATTGACTGCGCCTTGCTGCAGTGCTGCTTCTGCTGCTGCTGTTCCTGCAAGCTGCGTCCCAGGCGTGGCTTGCCCCCAGGCCGTCAGCTGCAGGAACTTGACTGCTCACATGAGGTTTCACTAGCAACCAGTCATGCAGGCCTACCCACCAGGATATCCTTGAGCGCCTGGTAGTTTGTGATGATGCCGTTGTGTACGACTACAAACTCAGCGTTTGCGTCTGACGCATGCGGGTGGCTGTTGATTGAGGAGGGAGGGCCGTGTGTAGCCCAGCGGGTGTGCGAGATGGCCACATGGTGCGTGTACACCTTTGCAGGATCCAAGTTGTTCTGCTGTACATACTCTGCTGTGAGGTTCTCCAGGTTCTCAATCTTGCCAGGGCACTTGACAATGATGGGGGAGCTCTTTTCTTCCACCTTGTCATTGCTGCTGCTGGTGCCATCTGCGCTGCTGCCGTTGGTCATGCCATCTCCAGACGCGCTCTCCCGCCTCCCACTTGGTGCTGGAGCATCTATAGCATCTATGCAGAGACCTGAGGAGTCGTAGCCTCTGTACTCCAGGCGCTTGAGGCCTGTGAACAGTATGTCGAGAACGGAGCGTAGGTCCCGCTGCACCGAGTAGTTGTAGTACCCAAAGATTCCACACATAGTTTTTTACTATTAGAATGCTTCGTGCAGGCTATGATGCTCAGCAGACAGCAAACGAAGGAGCAGCGGGAGAACAGTCCAACTCGCACTCAAGCCACGGCCAGGTATCGATCTCAAGTACTGCAGAGAAGAGAAAGTTGAGAGCGGCACATATCGTGCAGGACGAAAGCAGCTGCGGGTACTGCGTTTGGTTGGGAGTGGTTGCTGCTGTCGTTCACTTGTCGCTATACGCTAAGACCGATAACAGCACGACACTGCATACGACTTCTTCTGCACTGCTGAACACCCGTCACAAGCAGACAGAACGCTGCGAACATGACGGGTGTCGGACATGTCAGGCACGCCATTGCAGCTACCTACATAGTTTTGTGGTGTTTGCCACGAATATGTTGAGCTGCAGACACTTCAAATGCGTTGCGCCTGTACTTCCGTAAGGCGTACGGGCCTGCACACGCATGCACCTGTTCTGCCTGTTCAGCTGCTGCTGCTCCAGCGAGTTCATCACAGGCTGCCGCAGGGCTGCTGCAGATGATTCTCAGTGCTGCAGGAATGGTGTAAATAGCCACGACATTGCCCCCAGAATGTCAACTAGTGGGATATATACATCGCACGCTTTGCAGCACAAATCTGCCTATCCCGTCCTGGCAGCCTGCAGCTGCATGCCAGCTCTGATGATTTCTGACTGCTGGTTTGGTTTTCAACATGCTACCAGTACACGAATCAGTTACCACCATACAACCTGCCAGTACATAGTGCAGTTACAAAACAGGTACAAGTCTCTACCACCCTAGTAGTACAAGCAAACAACAGCAACCAGCATACACTGATCTGACTGCATCATGTATACAAAAGCTGACCACTGTGAATTTGCCATAGCATATACTGCAGAACACCTGTGTCACTAGGCCTGAAGAGCTTCAGCTTGAGCAGCTGTCACCCGAAGAGGCAAGCTGCCAACACCACAGTGCAAGCAGGCGACGCACTCGCACACAGTGCATGCCGTTGCACTGCAATCAAGCCGACGACGCATAGATCATGCACTGCCCACAGCATTGACACAGAGCACATGCAGAAGGTAACCCCCACAATTCAAGACCAGCACCTCACAGCATTTCCATGATGAGCATCTCCATGTAGAAGTGCTGCTGCTTTCACGGCGTCTGCATGTGGTGCTGGACCACAGCGCTGCCATCGCCAAGCGGAGGCCACCATCCATTGCCGAGGCTGACGCGCAATATGACATGGCTATGTTATCCTGAAGACTCGGCCCTCACCAGTACCCCAATGCTGCAGCATTGCTGCTGCTGTTCGGTTACCCTCTTCCAACCCCAGCAAGCAGGCTGCTGCTGTCAAGCCACAGCATCCAGTGCATGCTGCCCAGCCCTGCTGCTCCAGACGCAGCTGTAAGCGCACTGCACAGCTGCTTATGCACGCTCTCCGCGGATGCGGCGTGCCAGCTGAATGTCCTTGGGCATGATTGTCACACTGCAGCACGACACGACACACATGGATGAGTTAGGCAGTGTACAGGCAACACATGATATGAGCAAGACCGGCTCTGCTTCACTGCGCGCTCCGTTTCATGCACTCTGTTGTTTCCAAAGATGCGGAAACAAGTGCAGTGGTGCATGCCACGCTCAGCACAGCACACTGGCTGCATGGTCTCAAGCAATGCCCTGCAAGAGCCCAAGGTGGCATCCATGCGCAGTTGCCCAAGGAGTCCATGCAGAGCGATTCAGTGCACATTGATAGTGTGCGAACGGCTGCCACGCCTCTTAGCACTGTGTGCAAGCGCAGGCGCAAGCACTGTGTCACAGAGTGTGACCGCACCCAAGTCTAAAGGACACTGACCGACAGCCCATTCATGAAATAGCAGCCACGCTCATAGGCATCATGCTACCCAGAAGAACATGATGGCAGAGGTGTTATACAATGATGCTGATTGTCCCATGCCATATGTTGCTGCTGCACTGCTGCTGCCTAGGTGCCCTGGCTGTTGCTGGGAACCCACCGCTTGGCGTGGATGGCACACAAGTTGGTGTCCTCGAAGAGACCGACCAGGTACGCCTCTGCGGCCTCCTGCAGCGCCAGCACAGCGCTGGACTGGAAGCGCAGGTCTGTCTTGAAGTCCTGGGCAATCTCACGCACCAGGCGCTGGAAAGGCAGCTTCCTGATCAGCAGCTCCGTGGACTTCTGATACTTGCGAATCTCACGCAGAGCCACAGTGCCTGGCCTGTACCTGTGAGGCTTCTTCACGCCACCGGTTGCTGGCGCGGACTTGCGAGCAGCCTGCAATGGCAAAAGACGTGCGTAAATGATGTGGACATACTACACGCATGCCTTGGCTGTGCCGAGAGCACAGCACACACAGCAGTGGCATCCACGTTCGAGTTTCCGCTGCTGCATGCCAGCTTGCCTTCTACTGAGAGGGGGTCAGGAGAGAGTAGCTTATCATCAGAATCACCTTTGTGGCCAGCTGCTTGCGTGGAGCCTTGCCTCCTGTGCTCTTGCGAGCTGTCTGCTTGGTACGGGCCATGTCTTCCTTGGTTTGTGAAAGAGTAGTATGAAAGAAGCGAAGTGATTGTTGCAAGGACACTGTTGTGGGCATGCAGGGTCGGCTTGAGCATATGAGCAGCAGTGCCCTTGTCAGACACAGCATGCACAGGCCAGGCCCTAAACACCGCCCGTTGATCCAGCACGCATCGTGCGGTCCGAGGCCCTAAAGCTTGCCGACTGGAACAATGAATGAGTATCTCGTTACTTTCGTGCGGGAAGAGCCTCGCGCCCACAGGCCATGGGCAGCAACAGGATTAGTTGGTTACATATTGCCGGGCAAACCCGCATGCACAGCAACTGCCTCCAGCTTCTGCACCAGGTGGCAGATCTCAGAATGGTTGATGCATGCACCCACGATGGGCACCCCTGCTGCCAAGTTTGGTGGCAGCCGGATGCAAAACCTCCCGCTGGCTGGCCCAGCCGCTGGGGTAGGCTACCCATGGGTAGGCCAGCTTATGGCACGGCCTGCATGGTCTGCAACAGCAGTCTGCTCAATCACAAGACAAGGTATGCATTGTACGCCCATCATCATCATCATCATCATGTTACCCATTAAGCCATAGCATCAACGCCATCGGCCCCGCGCATTGTACGCCCAAGACGTGTGGCCGATGGGCCTGCACGCAACACCACAAGACGCCTGCCCACAGGCGGTACACCGTGTACGGTGCCAACGAGGTGCAAGGCATTACCAAGATGCGTGGCGCGCAGTGCTGACACTGTCATTACGGCAATGCTGGCACAGTGCAAACATGAGGACAGGCATGCGCAAGCCGATCCCAGCTGTCCACACATACGCCACTTGCATTACAAAACACCAGCTCTTGAGATCTTTGGAGCCGCGTATTGCCATGCCAAGCAGCACACAGGCCGCAACCTGTGACAGCCGGCCACTACTGCCAAGAACTTGTTGAACATGAAAAGCTTGCCTCAAGCACAACCGCTGAGCCCCACACCACCCACAGTGTGCTGCCTGCCCTGCACAACACTGTAGCTGTTGCCTAGCTGGTCACCACACCCAAACCCTGCGGCCCAACCGTTGGTGAGGATACTGGCAGCGCTGTGCCGGGTCACTTCAGACAATTCAACAGGGACTGGTGCATGGAAAGCGACATTGGCGATGTCGCATACCACGCACAAGTCAATGTTAAACTGTGTGAAGTGACTTGGCACAGCGCTGCCAGCAGCCGCTCCCTGAGTTACGAGCCGGCATCCAAAAGCAATTTGCTGCTACATGCGACTCCACCCCCCAGCCAGACACCCACCAGCCCCCAGTTGCTGTCCGGTGTCACCTGCCCTATCCTCCTGCACCTGCTAACCATCCGCTGCACTCGCCCCACACATCCAAAAGGCCTTCAACCTGCAGCACTGCATATGCTGCGGCTTCTCACCACCCTGTTCTATCCACCAGCAGCTGCCCACCAGGTCAAACCCACAAACTTCGTCATCCTGCAAGCAGTGCAAGTGTTACTGCTTTTGGTCCTCTAGGTACTGCATCTTCTCTGCCTTTGGTGGCACCTCCACCTCCACTGTCTCCACAACTTGCTTCATGGAGGCAACCTTGTAGACAGCGCCAAACAGCTGCCCGCGCGAGTTGATGCGCGGAATGGCCTACAGAACCAGCACCATGCAGGGTCAGAGAAAATCGCAGCATTGTGTTTGACGCCACGCCCAAGAACCACAAGCAGCGATACTGATGCTGCTCAATCATTTTCAAAGGCGCGCAGCGTGTGCTACTTTTGTAATCTCAACATGATTCAAACCTGTGCCTCAAGCACGCAGAGATGCTGCTTCACATGCCTGCAGGCAAAACTGCAGCACCCCGTGCAGTGCCGTGTCACAGCACAGGCAACCAACATCACAGCATCCTCTCACCCTGATGCCGCTCCAGTGCTGGCAGGCATAATCCCACCGCACCGTGCAGTGTGCGTCACAACAACGAAAAACATGCGTGGCCAGCCAGTAGGATTTGCCTCCCCAGAGTTATTACACATTTGAAAAGACAAAAACATCGCCTCACCCTGATGCCGCGCCAGTGCTGGCCGTCACTGTCCACCAGGAAGCTCAGCAGCTGCTTATCCATTTGCAGGCGCGCACGCATGTGAGCGTTCACTACAGCAATCGAATGTTAGCGTCTGAACATAGGTGCGCAACAACCCCAGCAGCAAGCACACACAGATGCTGCTTCAGGCAGAGTCGCAGCACAGCGTGCAGTGTGCCCACAACACAGAAACGCAACATCACAGCATCCTCTCACCCTGATGCCGCGCCAGTGCTGGCCGTCGCTGTCCACCAGGAAGCTGAGCAGCTGGCCCGGCCAGTCGCCCTCGTTGATGACCCAGCCCTTGTTGCCGGGGCTGTACGCGATGGTGTGGCGCGTGCTGGCAAACAGCGTGCCTGCAAGCAGCAGAGCGATATACATATTCCATTAGTCTTATGCCTCATGCATATGCCTTTTTTGTGAGGATGGGGGCACGGTGGAAGGCGGATCTGCAACCAACACACGCACACCGCATGCACTAGCTCGAAGCCATCGATGCAATATAAGATCACCGCACAAGACGCTCAGCTACAACAGCATTGTGCTGGGCATTTGAAACCGCCGTGCTGCCGTACCTGGTGGGAACATGGTTGCTGTTGGCTCGCAGCCGTCCAGGTCGTTCAGGTGGCTGCCAAGCAGCAGCTGCCCCTCATCGGTGGCTCCCCAGTACAGCGGCTGGCCACCCTCAGCATCCCTGTCACAGCCGACAAACAGCAGAGCAGCAGCAAGGTGCAGTGAAGCATCAGGTTGTCACTGTTAAATGTTCAGAGGCTGGCAAGTCGCATCAGTATAGTATGTGCGTGCCAACAGAGCTAGTAAGCTTACAGCTGGGCAGTGCTTCAAACACCCTTGCTTGTTGTCAGTGCTGCAGCGTGCTTTGTGTAGAGGCGCTTTGCACACCGCAGCCTGCCTGGGCAAGAACCAGCCGCTGCCATTGCTGCGTTGCTGCCCAGCCTTCCCAAACACGCACCTGGCTGCAAACACGCGCTTCTGCACCTCATCGTAAATCACAAAGGCAAAGCTGCCCTGCACCTTGGCCAAGCACTCCAGGGCCTTGTCAGTGGTGTCATCTGCGCTGCTGCTCATGAAGGAGGTGTAGAAGTCCAGCAGCCAGTGCGCGTCGTTCTGCTCCGGAGGCGGCTCGTTGCGTACAAACGCTGCACATAAGCGACCGGCAGGGCAGGCAGGCATACAAAGGGGTTAGGCACACTGGTGGTGATATGCGACACTCGTTCTGGGACAGCATCATCAAGGTGCCCGCCTCCATGTCAAATTCAGGGCTGCCCGCAAATTCCTACAGGTCCCAACCCCACACAGCACAGCTGCGCCTGCACATGATGGCAAATTGCCTGCTGCATTTGGTTGTGATTGCTGTCCTGAAAACAGGTGTCCACTCACCGTCATGTGCTGCTGCCACAGCGCTGATGCCTGGCCAGTCAGAGACCTCTCCTGCAAGAACCACATGCACACCCTCGCACGTGGCGTAGCTGCAGTAGGGAGAGGCCTCGAAAGAAAAGCCGTTGCCATGTCCCAGCACAGCCATCTTTCGTGCCTCTGGCTTGCTGTGCTCGTATGCAACGTTCAGCTTGGCCTTGCACAGCTCCTGCAAGCACCAAGAGGGAACGGCAGCCGTGAGCAACAGCCGCAGATGCAGGAGTTGAGTCAGTGCAACCAAAGTGAGCAGGCGCAACCACAACAGAAGGCGTGCAACTGCGCACGATCCATGAAGAAAGGTTTGGTCATCATGGAGGCAAACCAATTAGATGGGAGAATTCAGGATGCAGCAAGAGAGCATGTGCATGGAGGTGCCTCATGTGCATGTGCACGTGAGCAGTGCCAGCAACGCTGAGGTGGCACACAGTTGGAATCTTCATTGCGTGAATCGGACACATGAAGCCGGTCCAGCGCCTCCGAAGCATGAACAACGATCATATGACTTGCATGAACGCCAAATGTTGGTGTCGGAGAGGCGGGAAGCTCTAGAACAGTCGCGTGCTGCTGTGCTGCACAAGCACAGGCACACCAACGATGCCTACGGGACGCCCAAACGATGCTTCAGGTCGAATATCAGTGTTTATGTAGCATTGCAACGCCAGATCAGGCGCAACAGCGTACCTCTGCCTTGCTTTCGTCCTCTCCTGGGAACGCATGGGGCTTGTCTGCCACCTTGAAGCTTTCCAGGCCCTCAGGCGGCCTAGCAGTCTCCCTGTCAAACACTGCAAGCCAGTGGTGCATAGCGGGACCTTTCACGTAGCTGCTGTAGAGATGCTGTCGTGCTGCTGAACTCGAAGCTGTTGTAATTAGACACGATCAATTGCTGAAGGTGCCTGGATACATCTGTATTCCACAAAACGTTTGTCACGCCATCAAACGGCCGCGGTGTGAGCCTTCAAATATTTGATCGCAATGACCCTGGCCAACCCTGGCCTGACAAGAGCAAAGTGACAAGCCTGGACACAGCTGAAACAATCAAAAGCTGATTGTTTGTGCTGTCGTTTGGTTTTACGTCACGTTGAGACTACAGCTGGAGCTCAACCGACTCTTCTTCGATTCAGTTGCAGTGCTGCTGTAGTGCAGTGCGGAGGAGCAGCCTTGTTCGTGTTGTGATGGCCTTCCGTAGTTGATCCGATTGACTAATATACAGAATAGTACAGTGCAAGCATCACTCGTGACAAGTAGGCCAACATGGACATGGACATCACTTCGCTGCTCTCTGCTCTGCAGAGCACGCAGCAGAAAAAGACTTCTGTTCGGTTATCTGAACGCAACGTAGTGGAGCTGATCATCAAGCTGAAGCAGCTGGGTGTGTTTGGCGATGAGCTGCTGCACACCATCAACGGAAAGGAGTACATCACCACAGACAGGCTCAAGGTTGATATTCAGACGGCTCTGCGGCAGGCAGGTGGCCGTCTGGAACTCACAGAGCTGCCTGCCCTGGTTGGGGTGGACCTTGCACACTGTGAAAAGCAGGTAAGGCATCAGTTGCAACCACCAGCAGCGGCTGCAGGGGCAGTAGCACAGCGAAAGCTGGTAGCTTTTGGCTGCAGTTTGAGCAGCAGTCAACAGTGTCTCTAACATGCAGGCTGTATGCCAGCTTGCCAGTTTATCATGTGCAAGGCTGTGGTCCGAAGCGGTTACCTCTGCATCAACCAACATGTACCCCATGCCGCTTGCACATCAGCAGGTAGACGTGCCGAGTCAACCCGCCAAACAGTTGCATCATAAGCGAAGCAGCAGTGCAGCAGTCCATGGCTGCTGCAGAGCAGCAATCATCCTGCAGGATGCAGCACCTGTGGTGCCAGCTGGTGGTGTCCAATGCTGCAGCCAATGGCGTCCACAGCAGCAGTACTGCGCTGGATCTGCTGTCCGTAGCTGGACCTTCTATGCACCCAACCTGCACTGCTGCTGTTTCTGCAGGCTGCGCTCATTGTCGGCGAGTCTGGTGGCAAGGTGATGGAGGCGCAAGGGGAGCTCATCACCACGCAGTTCTTCGACTCCCTAGCGGCGGAAATCAACGATCTACTGCAGGTGCGCGGCACCTGGGAGCAGCAGTGAAAAGCTTCATGCAGCGTTTGGGGCAGCAGTGAACAGCATGTAGGCGTGTTGAGTTGACCTGCTAGCAGCAGAAACCAATGATATACTGCAGGTGTGCGGCAGGTGGAACAGCCGTGAAGAAGCGGCAGCGCGTTGCAGATTGTACACAGAGTGTTTGGGTGCTGCTGATATTTGTGTTTGGGTGTCAGCAAAATTCAACCAGCAGCCAGATCGCTTGTGGAAGAAGCACCCAAGAATGCAAGCAGTGGTGCACCCCAGCGTCAGGCGGGTAGGCGCACACTGCTGACGTATTTGCTGCAGTGTCTCTGCCATCAGTGCATGTGGTGTGCTGATTTCTTCTGTGTTATCTTGCTCTTGCAGGAATCTGGTGTGCTCAGCATGGCAGACCTGGCAGTCACTTACAGTCTAAACACAGAGCTGCTTCGCAGTACAGTCAGCAGCCGCATGGGAAGCACCATCACAGGCAAGCTCGATGCAGGCCTCCTGTATACCCCAGCATACGTTCGCAACATCAAGGCTCAGCTGCGAGGCGCACTGCGCGGCACAGCAGCGCCAGTTGCGTTGACCAACTTGGTCAAAGACCTGGGTTTAGACAGCTTCGGCAGCAGCAACAGCATGGTTAGTCAGCTGGTCGATGAGCTGCTGTCTGAGGGAGCTGTTAGAGGCAGTACAAAGGGTGGTGGCGGCAGTTGGGTGCCTAGCGTGCATACTGCTGCACAGCAGGGTGCGGTGTCTGGCTTCTACCGGCAGAACGGCTGGGTTGGTTACGAGCTGGTTCGCAAGGCAGGCATCAGTAATGAGAAGGTGTACCTGAAGCAGTCTTTCCCTGAGGGCCTGGCGCTTGAGTCAGGTGACGACAGTTGATTGAACCAAGGGCAGCACACAGCACCAAGTTTGTTTAAATGTCAAGTCAGTCTGTTGCCTTTTGAAACCAAGTGGGGGCACAGCACACAGTGTACTAAGAAGTTATTTTGTCGTAGCAGCTTCTGCGTCTGAGC
Organism: Tetradesmus lagerheimii; assembly: GCA_902809745.2. Taxonomy (NCBI): domain Eukaryota; kingdom Viridiplantae; phylum Chlorophyta; class Chlorophyceae; order Sphaeropleales; family Scenedesmaceae; genus Tetradesmus; species Tetradesmus lagerheimii. Next base: position 27,097 of record CADDIJ020002531.1, on the reverse strand, counting down.
AGCTATTGGGCACTTCGGAAAGGGCTACCGCAGTTTGGTCTGCAGCTCTTTGGCCTGCTTACTGCTGGCGCCCTCACGCCACCCCCCCACACACACATCTGCACACGTCTCTGCAGTGTACGTCTCTCCCTCTGTCGTGACTCAGGCTGAGGCAGCAGTGGATGAGGCCCTGCGCAACGGCTCATGGCTTGATGTGGCCACAGTGCTGCCGCCGTCACTGGCAGTACAAGATGTTGCTCAACTGCTTGGCAAGTGCGGGCTGAGCCAGGAAGAGGACGGCAAGCGCGGCCAGGTGGGTTTGGAATCAGACTGTAGTGTTGCGTTGCCTGCAGAACAAGCATGACATTGATACTTGAAGCGTAAGGTGCGGGTGTGTTGGGAAAGGAACTGCGAACGGGGACAAAGTGCTGCCGCCGTCACTAGCGGAGCAGGACGTGGCTCTGTGGCTAGGTAAAGTGCAGGCTGAGCCGGCGGGGCCAGGTGGGTCAGGAAGATTTCCGTGCTGTGGTATTGGCAGCTGGCTGTGCAGGAGGTGGCTCAGCTGCTGGGCAAGTGCGGGCTGAGTCAGGAAGAGGAGGTCAAGCGGGGACAAGTGGGTTAGGGACTATGCCGTGCTGTGTTGGCAGCTGGCGGTGCAGGACGTGGCTCAGCTGCTGGGCAAGTGCGGGCTGAGCCAGGAAGAGGACGGACAGCGGGGGCAGGTGGGTTAGTGTTCAAAGTTAGGACAGTAAGGAATATTGCCGTGCTGTGTTGTTTGCAGCTGGCGGTGCAGGATGTGGCTCAGCTGCTGGGCAAGTGCGGGCTGAGCCAGGAAGAGGACAGGCGGGGGCCGGTGGGTTGGGAATATGCCGTGCTGTGGTGTTGGCAGTTGGCGGTGCAGGGCACGCGGTGCAGGGCACGCGGTGCAGGGCACGCGGTGCAGGGCACGTGGTGCGGGGCACGCGGTGCAGGGCACGCGGTGCAGGGCACTGTGTGCATGATAGGGCAAGTGCGGGCTGAGCCAGGAAGAGGACGGCAGGCGGGGACAGGTGGGGCTGGTTGACCATGTTGCGACTGCTGAGTAGGGCAACTGAAGCACTGCGTGCATGATAAGGCAAGCGCGGGCAGAGTCAAGAAGAGGACGGCAGGCGGGGCCAGGTAGGTTGGGAATTATACCGTGGTGTTGTGTCGCCTCAAAAACAGCATGAAATGCATATATGCAGCGTCAAGTGCGGGTGTGTGGAGATTGGGACGGCGAACGGGGCCACAGTGCTGCCGCCGTCGCTGGCAGTACAAGATGTTGCTCAGCTGCTGGGCAAGTGCGGGCTGAGTCAAGAAGAGGACAAGCGGGGCCAGGTGGGTTGCTGTTAGGAGTAGGACAGTTAGGATTATTGCCGTGCTGCCGCCGTCACTGGCTGTGCAGGACGTGGCTCAGCTGCTGGGCAAGTGTGGATTTAGCCAGGAAGAGGACAGCAAGCTGGGACAGGCGGGTTTGCAGGACAGCAAGTGATGTGCAGTGCTGCCTGCTGGATGCTTGCAACGCGAGCGGTGCACGTCTATCCTTGTGTGCAATGACAGGCAGTTTATGCATGCTGCCTGTGCTGCCCGCAGGTGCTAGCATCAACCTGTGTTGTCAGTGCGCCAATCATAGCAGCAGCCAAGGAGCAAGCAGAGGTGCTGGCAAAGCAGGCAGCAGACAACGCAGCAACAGAGCGCAAGCGTGCGGCAGCAGCAGCGCCAACCAGCAGCAGCAGCAGTGCAGCAGAGCCTAGCAAGTCGGGTGCTGGCGGCAAAAAGGGAGCAGCTGCAAAGGTGTGTGATGGGGATGCAGATTTGCGGCCTGCAGGCATGTGCAGCGCTCAGCCAGCATGTTTGTATGCGCTTGTATGTGTTGTGGGATAGGTGCAACGTTCTCTTTCATCATAGTAACCTGCCGTGCTGACTGGCTTATGACTAAACTGCGTAGCCCACATAGTCACTGCTTCTTTGCTGCTGCTGACATGTGTTCAGAAGACATGCAGGACGATATTATAGCAATGATCACTGGATCATGGGCAGCCAGCCTCGACAGTCATGATTCTTGTACTTGCATCAATACGTGCTTCACACCTGTGCTACTTGCGTGTCTATTACATCCTTATATTGCGCTTGGTGTTTGTGTTTGTAGGATGACGATAGCGACGATGACTGGAGCATGGGCAGTAAGAAGGGCAAGAAGGGTGGCAAGGGCAGCAGCAAGCCAGCAAAAGGCGGCAAGCCAGCAAGCAGCAGCAGCAGCGGCAGCAAGAGCGGCGGCAAAGGCTCCAGTGGTGGTGGTGCAGACACTGGCGGCTCTGCGTTGAGCGTTTCGGCACTGACGGAGATGGTGCTGCAGCTGCTCCCTGACATGGAAGACGCAGGTGAGCTTGAATGATTGAACAGTTGTGTGTGGCAGCAGTGACTTGGCAGCTGAGTGTTTCGGCACTCACGGAGATGGTGCTGCAGCTGCACCCTGACATGGAAGACGCAGGTGAGCTGATACAGTGAACCACCTAGCACCCAGTGCAGGGCTTTGCAGCTGCCGGTGACCAGTAGCTTGCTGAAAGTTGCAGAAGATGCGACATGTCTGCGTACTTCTCTGTTGCGCAGGATTCGCTGACTTGGCACTTCCACTGGTGGACGCAACCTGGTGCTGTTGCTGGCAGCTTGTCCAGGTGCCGCGTACGCCACGTGTTGTAGCCTTCTGCCCTGCGTCATGCAGGCCCCAACGGCGGTCTTCTTAACAGCCATTGCCGAAGTAGTGCGCCTCGCAGCGCACTTCCACCCAACTCCTCCACATTGTCTGCGGCTCTATCTAAACCACTGTTCTACCGACACGCATTCCCAACCCCCTTGCCAAACCAATCTGTTGTGCAGGCCCCAACGGTGGTGTAGCCAAGGCGATCGCAGAAGTCGTGCGCTCGTCAGCGCTGGCCGCATACCAAGAAGCATTGGCCAGTGTGTTCACCAGCAGCCAAGGCCATTGCCGTAGCAGTGCACTCCGCAGCGCACGTTCACCCAACTCCACCACATTGTCTGCGGCTTTGTTTAAGCATTGTTCTACCGACACGCATGCCCAACGCTCTTGCCAATTCAATGTGTGCGCAGGCCCCAACGGTGGTGTAGCCAAGGCGATCGCAGAAGTCGTGCGCCCCGCAGCCCTGGCAGCGTACCAAGAAGCACTGGCCAGCGTGTTCACCAGCAGTGCAGAGGCGCGGCGCACTATTCGCCCAACTCCTCCACATTGTCTGCGGCTATACTTGAGACATTGCTCTATCAACACGCATTCCCAATCCCCATGCCGACTTTCTGTTGCTGACTTGTTATCGTTGGTGTATTGTGCAGGCCCCAACGGCGGTGTAGCCAAGGCGATTGCAGAAGTTGTGCGCCCGTCAGCGCTGGCAGCGTACCAGGAGGCACTGGCCAGCGTGTTCACCAGCAGTGCACTCCGCAACGCACCACTCACCCAACTCCTCCACATTGTCTGCGGCTATACTTGGGCCATTGCTCTATCAACACGCATTCCCAACCCCCATGCTGACTTGTTATTGTTGGTGTATTATGCAGGCCCCAACGGTGGTGTAGCGAAAGCCATCGCAGAAGTTGTGCGCCCCGCAGCCCTGGCAGCGTACCAAGAAGCGCTGGCAAGCGTGTTGAACAGCACTGCAGAGGCGCGGCACACCATTCACCCAACTTCTCCACAATGTCTGCAGCTATAACTAAGCCATTGTTCTACCGACACACATGCCCATCACTCTTGCCAATTTAATCTGTGTGCAGGCCCCAACGGCGGTGTCGCGAAGGCGATCGCAGAAGTTGTGCGCCCCTCAGCGCTGGCATCATACCAAGAAGCGCTGGCGAGTGTGTTCACCAGCAGTGCAGAAGCGCGGCGGCGAGCCAAGGACAGCGCTCTGCGGGCGCTGGAGGAGGCCTTTGCGCTGCTGCAGCTGTATGAGCGGGGCTGTGAGCTGGTGCAGGTGCGTCTTAGTGCCAGCATGGCTGGGACAGTATGGTGTACGTATTGGATGTGTAGCGCGGTGGAAAACGTGCAACCTGGACTGCGCTGCTGCGATTACGTGGTGGCGCGTGGCTGCCAGTTTGTGCACGTGCATGGGGTGCCTACCAACCTGCGATATGTGTTTGTGCTATGGACAGCGCTCTGCGGGCGCTTGAGGAGGCGTTTGCGCTGCTGCAGCTGTACGAGAGGGGCTGTGAGCTGGTGCAGGTGTGTTTGGGGCCAAGGACGGGGACGGGGGAAATCACTAGCATCAGATTTCCAGCATACTGGGAGCGGGGCTGTATGAGCCGGGCTGTGAGCTGGTGCAGGTGTGTCTGGGGGCCGGAAACTGGGGAATTGTACAAGCATCGGATGTCCAGCATACTTGGATGCGCACGCTCTTGACTGTGCTGCTGCAATCATGTGCGCGTGGCTGCCAGTCCATGCATGGGCTACTGCAGCTGTACCAACGGGGCTGCAAGCTGGTGCAGGTGTGTTTGCTGGGAAAGGGGGAATCGTATGAGTATCGGATGTCCAATATACTGGCGGGGCTGTATGAGCCGGGCTGCGAGCTGGTGCAGGCGTGTGTGGGGGCCATCGTGGGTGGAGTGGGAGGTGTTGGTATATATAGGTGTTGGATGTGTAGCACACTGGAAAATGTGTGCTGTGGACTGCGCTCCTGCAACCATGTGTGCATGGCTGCCAGTTTGTGCACGTGTGGGGGGTGCCTGCCAACCTGCAGTAGGTGTTGGTCGTGTTGTACAGTTGCTATGCTTGCGCCTGGTTGCACTGCTGCACTGCCCTAGCTGCCACCTGCGGCAGAGATCACCATGTATGGCATCCTGCCGCCGTCAACATGTTCGCTTCTTTCTGTCTGGGCTGCAGGCAGTTGAAGCCACGCTGGCTGCCATGCAGCGCCACTCTTCTCAAACCTCGTTGCTCCGTTGACACGCTGCCTCCTTCCGTCTGGGTTGTGCAGGCAGACGAAGCCACGCTGGCTGTCATGCAGCGCTGCCGCAGCTGCCACCTGCAGCAGAGAGCACCATTTGTGAGCATCATGCCGCCATCAACATGTTTGCCTTTTTCTGGCCGCGTTGTGCAGGCGGATGAAGCTACGCTGGCTGTCATGCAGCGCCACCTTTTCCAAACCTTGTTGCTCCGTTGAGACGCTACCTTCTTCCGTCTGGGTTGTGCAGGCAGACGAAGCCGCGCCGGCTGTCATGCAGCGCCACTCGCTGTTAAATGTGCCTGGTCAGCGCTGTCACAGCTTCATGACCTGCCAGCTGGTGCAGAGAGCAAAGCGTGCCGTCCCATTTCAAATCTCAATGCTTCATCAACACGCTACCTTGTTCCGTCTGGGTTGTGCAGGCGGATGAAGCCACGCTGGCTGTCATGCAGCGCCACCTGCTGCGCAGCACTGGCACCGACGCACTCGACTGCCTGCTCAGCTGGTGCAGAGAGCAAAGCGTGCTGTCCTGTTTCACACCTCGTTGCTCCATTAGCACGCTGTCCACTTTGTGTTTGGGTTTTGCAGGCAGATAAAGCTACGCCGGCTGTCATGCAGCGCCACCTTTCTCAAACCTCGTTGCTCCATTGACACGCTGCCTTCTTCCGTCTGGGTTGTGCAGGCAGACGAAGCCACGCTGGCTGTCATGCAGCGCCACCTGCTGCGCAGCACTGGCACCGACGCACTCGACTGCCTGCTCAGCTGGTGCACGTGGGAGTTTGGGGAGCAGGAGCCTCCCGCAGCAGCAGCAGCAGCAGCGAGTGAGGCAGGCGCAGCAGCAGCGTCAGCAGCAGTGGTGAGCTTCAGCAGCCCTGCTGAGAGAGCTGCGCTGGTGAAGAGTCTGCCGCCTGAGGTGGGGCAGCCACTGGGCAGAGCCCTGGAGGCAGTCAACGGGACAGATGTGCAGGTGGGTGTGGGTTGTTTGCTACCTATGCTGTGGGGATTTTTGTGCAGAGTTGGGGAAGCCACTGGGCAAGGCGGTGGAGGCAGTGGACAAAACATATGTGCAGCAGTGGTGAGCTTCAGCGGTGCTGCTAAGCGAGCTGCGCTGGTCAAGAGCTTGCCGCCAGAGGTGGGGCAGCCACTGGGGAAGGCGCTGGAGGCAGTCAATGGGGCAGACGTGCAGGTGGGCAGGCTGTTGAAGCAGCTGCGTGTGTGGCTGCTGCTGTGTTTGTGTTGCTTGCTACCTTTGCTGTGGGGATTGTGAAGAACGTGTTGGGTGAGGCAGCCACTGGGCAAAGGATTGGAGGCAGTCAACGGGACAGATGTGCAGGTGGGCGTGTGTTGTTTGCTACCTACGCTGTGGGGAGATTGTGTAGAGGCGGGGCAGCCACTGAGGAAAGGACTGGAGGCAGTCAATGGGACAGATGTGCAGGTGCGCGTGTGTTGGCAACGCAGCTGCTGTGCGTCTGTTGCAGTTTGCTGTGTGTAAACTTGCGTGCTGCATGTGCTGTGGGGTATATGCATATTGTTTGGATGCGGGCAGCATCAGCAGCAGTGGTGAGCTTCAGCAGTGCTGCTGAGAGAGCTGGGCTGGTGAAGAGCTTGCTGCCTGAGGTACAGAGCTTGGGAACCACGCTTTCAGTGCTAGGGCAGCCGCTGGGCAAAGCGCTGGAGGCAGTCAACGGGACGACGTGCAGATGGGCGTGTGTTGGTGACGCAGCTGCTGTGTGTCTGTTGCGGTTTGCTGCGTGAGCAGTTCATGTGTCTCTTTTCTCATGATTTGTGACCAATCAAGCCAGAGCATCACTGCTGGAGTCTTTCATTTTTGAAATGTTGATGGTGTGATACTTACATGCGTGTGCTCTCCTGCTGTGCATGTTGTATGCAGGAGCTGCTGTCTCAGCTGGAGGCAGCTGGCAGCGAGTGCGGCATGCGGCTCAAACGCCTCGACAAAAAGGCCGAAAAGACGCTGCTGGTCTCACAAAAGTCGCGATTGATGGGCTTGCTGGGACCTGAGCAGTCTCCTGCAGCAGTGCTAGCGCTGGCGCTGCCGCTGCTGGCAGTCAAAGCTGCAGGGAAGCTGGTCAACACCCCTGGGCGTGCGATTGGGGGTGTGTTGACTGCGCTGCAGTCGCACTTGCAGGAACAGGAGGTGGAGCTGGTGCAGCAGTATCATGCACTTGTAGTGGAGGGTTTGAGGGCGCAGTCTGTAGTATCAAAGGGGGCTGGTGAGGGCGAGCAGCAGCAGCAGCAGGTAGAGGAGCAGCTGGTAGGCTTGACGCCCCGGCTGAAGGCGCTTGTCGGTATAGAGGCAGCTGCTGCTGGGGGTGCAAATGACAGCTAGCAGCCTGCTCCTGAGACTCAGTTGAGTGTTCGGGAACTTGACACGTGTTACTCAGTGGTGAGACGTGTGGCGGGTGTCCTGCCGCGCAAGTTGGTGGTGCAGGGCGTTGCGTGTTGTGCACAGCTGCTTGTTGGTAGCAGCTTGCATGCTGTTTATAAATCAGCAGCGTGCCCCGGCAGTACGCATCAACCTTGTACTGCTGGGCTTTCACACAGTCAGCATGTCATGAGCTGGCACCTGCGAGTTGCGACTTGTAGCAGGCGTGGCTGAGGATCATGTGACTTTCATCTCAAACAATACAGCTTTACTGCGTCTTGCGACTCCTGCATGAATCGTGTGTGCTGTTGATGTGCGCCTACCATCATCATCATCATGTTACCCATTAAGCCATAGCATCAACGCCATCCATGTGCGCCTACCGTATTGGTCATATATGCAAATAGTGCATATATTAAGGGGCCGCGCAGCGAAGAAATTTTTACCGTAATTATAAGAGTTCTGCCGAAACCCAGCGCGTCAAACTGTCATAAAGATAAGGGGTGGCCAAACTGTGACTGGCACAGATCTGTTGGAAATGGTCTACAAACACCTGTGGGCAGCTCAGTGACACCCCAAGGCAGGATGTGCATGGTATTGAGCCCACTATGGAAATGCAGGTCACATATGGCTGCCCCTGCGCACATGTGTACACTGCTTAAGCTTCCTTTCACACTGCGCAGCGGCTCAGCCGCAGTGCACAACCACAACACAGGAACAACATAGGTGTGCTGCTGATGCACACATTCAGTCAAAATAGCTGTAATGTCGTCGCTGGGCAGCGTTGCATTGACCAGTGCCAGCCTCGCCGGCTAGCGCTGCTGCTGCTGCTCCTGCACCCTTGGTCAGGGCTACTGCTGTGCTATTGGGGAATGCAGTGCGGAGTTACGGAGCCAGAACTTTAGTCGAATGATACTGAGCGATAATCACACCCAAATGGAGCCAGGCAGGGTCGTTTCCGACCCACCAACTATTCGCTGCTTCCACATTGGCAGAAATACGCCAGCGCATTTCACACTTTCCGGACCTTCTCGGGCCTTGGAAATTTTCGAATTTTACCGCATAAAGATAAGGGTTCCGGCCTCGAAAAACTTGTCAGTGGTCATAATATAAGGGTTCAAGAGCGAGGATAAGCATTTTTTATGCGCTATTTGCATATATGACCGATACGGTAAAGTTGTTCCGGAACTGCAAACCTTGTCAGCACACTGTGCAAATCCTCGTGCAAGACTCTGCAGTTTTGGAAAGGCATAACATACGTACACATGCACGGATCGACGTAGATCAGCTGCTGCAGCAACAATGCTGAGCCAAACGATGTCACTCCTGCCTCTGTCGCACTCGCTGCTTGCTGCACTGGGCAGCAGTGGACTGCCAAATTTAATAGCATCGTGTGCAGCTACGCTGCAAGTGCGGCATCAGCACTCTGCGCTCTCCGAGGACGATGAACTGCCTGACCCTAGAGACAGAGAGCATAAGGACCCCAGGCTTGAGAAAGTTGAAGCTATACGGCGAAAGGCGCTTCTGGTGAGGGAGTAGTGCATGTAAAAGTGAATACTGATTAGCTGCAGCCGGCATTTGGTGAGCTATGTGCACTGGTGTAGGCAGCAGCACTGCTGCTCCGCTGAGCGGGCATGTGACAGCAGCTGCATGCCTAGTCAGCGCAAGCAAACCTCATCTTGGTAAATCCATGGTTGCCGCATGTTGCCGCCTCTTTTTTGTTCAGATTGCATCATGGTTCCTTTGAATGATAAGGGGACAGCGCATCCAGAACGAGCCAGAACGGCACAATCACTTGCTGCATACGGTATGCATGCATGCTGTAGAGTGGTGGCCATAAGCGCATCCAAAAGCAGCACAAAAGGGGTGAAGCAGATGCACGGTTGACTACGCCAGTTACACTCGTACCTGCAATGTCATTGCTGCCTGCCGTAGGGTGGTGGAGAGAAGCGCATCCAAGTGCAGCACAAGAAGGGCAAGCTCACAGCACGAGAGCGGTTGTCAGTGCTGCTGGATCCCGGTAGCTTTATGGAGAGTGGCACATTCGTGGAGCACCGCTGCAGGGACTTTGGCATGGACAAAAGCAGCTTCAGCGGTGACGGCGTTGTAACAGGTAACATGTGTTGTGATAGGTGTTATCTGGAAGTGGTAACACGTGTTATGACGGGTGTTACCTGAACGTAAAAGTGCCGCTTCCTGGATCACTTGCAGCATGAGTACAGCAGCACGTTCGCAGGGCATTCCTGCAGAAAGTTGTGCAGGAACAGCAGCAGCTTCAGTCGGGTTGGTCTCGCCTGCCCGATGTTGCTTGCAGGTAGCGGCTTGATTGTCAGCAGGGCAGTGCACGTGTACAGCATATTGACCCAATCTGGCAGGACTTCGTATATGGCAGGCAACAACTGCTTATCTCCAATGATGCGCATCTCCCTGGCACCTCTGCTGTGTGACTGCAGGTAGCGGCCTTATTGCTGGGCGGCCCTTGTACGTCCACAGCCGAGACTTCACAGTCTTGATTGGCTACATCCACTTATATCCTCTTATGTGCGTCAATCTGCCACCTCCGCAGGTAGCGGCCTGATTGCTGGGCGGCCCGTGTACGTCCACAGCCAGGACTTCACAGTCTATGGCGGCAGCCACACTAATGCGCCTCACACCATGTCTGTTCAGTTTTGCTTGCAGGCAGTGGCTATATCGTTCACACGACAGTGTATGTCAACAGCCAACTGGCCCAACCTCGGTCTATGGCAGCAACACGTATAATCATAACATTTATGTGCAATACTCTGCTATTGCTTGCAGGTAGCGGCCTGATTGCTGGGCGGCCAGTGTACGTCTACAGCCAAGACTTCACAGTCTATGGCGGCAGCTTGAGTGAGACGCATGCAGCTAAAATATGCAGGCTGATGGACAGAGCAATGAAGGCTGGGGCGCCTGTCATTGGGCTGAATGACAGTGGTGGTGCACGCATCCAGGAGGGTGTGATGAGTCTAGCAGGTGTGTTGTGTGTACTTGGAACTGTTGATTGGGTGCAGCAGCAGCACCAGCAGGAAGCATGTCTGCTGTTTGCAGCAGCGGCCATGCATGTCAGAGCAACATGTAAGTGGTCAATGAGCAGCTGCAGCAACTCACCATAGAAATACTGCTGGGTGCCTGCCTTTGTGCTCTTGATCTTGTGCTGCCAACGCGTGCAGGTTACACGGAGGTGTTTCAGCGCAACGTGGACGCCAGTGGCGTGGTGCCGCAGATCAGCTGCATCATGGGGCCCTGTGCAGGGGGTGCTGTCTACTCGCCAGCACTCACTGACTTTGTGTTCATGGTAAGTGTTTTCATTGCGCTTTGAATACATGGCAGCAGGTGGTGGCACTTATGCTAGCAGCAACGGTACTGGCAGCAGTGAACAGTGGGGGCAGCAGCAGCAGCAGCAGTAGAGCAGCCGCAGATCAGCTGCATAATGGGGCCCTGCGCGGGAGGTGCTGTCTACTCGCCAGCACTCACTGACTTTGTGTTCATGGTAAGCACTTAAATACTTTGTGTGTTGAAGATACCAGAAGCAGCAGTCGCAGTAGTGTCAGTGGTAGTGGCAGCAGCAGCAGCAGCTGCATGTGCAGCCTGCTGGGTGACCTATGTGCAGAAGGCGCTGTCTACTCGCCAGCACTCACAGACTTTGTTTTCATGGTGAGCATTGTGTGCTGGATACACGGCAGCAGGTGGTGGCACTAGTGCTAGTAGCAACGGTACCGTCAGCACTAAACAGTGGGAGCAGCAGCAGCAGCAGAGCAGCAGCAGAGCAGCTGCATCATGGGGCCCTGCGCGGGAGGCGCTGTCTACTCGCCAGCACTCACTGACTTTGTCTTCATGATGAGCATTGCGTGCTGAATACATGGCAGCACGCCTGCTGCTACCTTGTTGGTGTCACTTGTGGCACTAGTGCTAGTGGCCAGGGTAGTGGCAGCAACAACAGTAGAGCAGACGCAGGTGCAGCCTGCTCTGTGACCTGTGTGCAGCAGCCGCGGTCTACTTGCCAGCACTCACAGGTGTTGTGTTCATGGTGCGAAGTACCCTTTGCAAACTGCAATGATGCAGTGTCGTCACAGTTCGCGTCGTCTTAGGATGCATATGCACAACGGTTGCTGTGGCTGCAGGTGCGCAACAGCAGCTACATGTTCCTGACGGGCCCTGATGTGGTCAAGAGTGTGACCATGGAGGACGTCACACAAGAGGAGCTGGGAGGGGCAGAGGTGCACACCACGCGCTCAGGTAGGTGAAAACCGACACTGTTTGGAATGTGAACATTCAACACAAACAAACTATCTGGGAGCCACTGCCGATGTTGCTACCTGTGATGGCAGAATACACACTGTGGTGGCACCTCGTTGCATGCTGATGAGCTGTTTTGTATCTGCGCTGTCACTCCTGCACAGATGACGACTGCCACCCCTTTCCAGCCTTTAATCTAACATCTAGCCTGTGACTCTGCTTCAGCAGATCATGACATGGGACAACGTGTGTTGCATTGCTGCTGCTGCTGCTGCTGCCAGGTGTTGCGCATGGGGCTTGGGACAATGAGCTTGAACTGCTGTCAGCAGTGCGCGAGCTGATCACCTACCTGCCACTCAACAACAGGTAAGCATACGGCTTATTATGCTTGGCAAGTGCTGATGCTGCCTATGCAAGCGCAGTTGCACTGCCCCACCCAAGCAGCCCATCATTATTCCGTGTTTGGTAGCACATGTGCTGCCATTCAATTCATCTAGTTATAGTATCATACTTTGCCAAGCAGCGTCAGAGGTGCACCTCTCATGCTGCCGCCCACCCATGCAGCCCATGCAGTGCTTGTGTGGGCTGTACATGTGCTGCCGCCAAGATCGTGCTTGAGTTGTTCACAACTTTGTGCTGTAAGGGCAAACCTCCTCTTCATCTCAGCGGCGGCTGATGCTGTTGCCGCTGGTTGATCAGCTGAGCAAGAGCATGGATTGTAATGTGCTGATTTGATGACTGCAGGGACAAGCCTCCGCTGTACCCCAGCTCCGACCCTGATGACAGGCCCTGCCCAACATTGGACCGCATCATACCAGAAAGCGCAGAGGTGCGTGGCAGTGGGCACACGCATCTGGCCTCGGCAAAATTCTTGATGATTATTGTTGTTGAAAGATACTGATGACAATCACGTGTGACGCCAGCAGCTGGTGTAACCAACCAGCCTGCGGAGCACATGCGGATTCCTGCAGCCGTCTGGCTGCATAGATCATTGCTTGGTACGAGAGCTTGCATTTGACACTGGCAGACCATTCACTGGTAGCTATATTGGCTGCAAAATGGGTACGCGCACCAGGAGTAAGTGGCCGCCTGCACTGCCTGCACTGTGCTTGTACTACGCTGCACTGTGCTGTACTGCGTTGCACGTGCTGCCCTGCAGGTGCCGTATGACATGCGTGATGTGCTGGCAGAGGTAGTAGATGACAGGTGGGCGCTGCTGCCGCTACGGCGTACTGCATCTTGCTTCACTATAAAGGATGTGCAGTGCTCCCTCATCAAGGAGTCAGAGCCTCATCCAGGAGCCAACATGCGGCTCATAAGTAGTGCAGCCTGGCAGCCTGGCAGCCTGGCAGCCTGGCACCGCTGGATTGCGGTTGTTGACACCATGGCTTCGTACCGTGGTAGGACTACACTGATAGCACACTTTAGTGTCTGGCAGACTGGTTCAATCTCGTGCAGCACTGTTCTGAGACAAGCCTCTGCGACAGTCCCTCTTTCAAATGCGCTTCATGGTGTGGACCCTCCTTGCATGTTGCCTGCGCAGGTATGTGTTTGAGATGATTCAGGACTACGCACGCAACGTGATCAGCGGCTTTGCAACAGCCTTCCTTGGCACACGCTTGCTCCCGAGTTCACATTCACTACGTAGTTGGTATACCAAAGAAGGCATACGCATGCCTAATGCCCCTGCAGGTATGTGTTTGAGATGATCCCCGACTACGCGCGCAACGTGATCAGCGGCTTTGCGCGGCTGGGCGGGGAGACTGTGGGCATCATTGCCAACAACCCGCTGGTGCTGGCCGGAGTGCTGGACATAGACGCAGCCATCAAAGCATCAAGGTAAGTGGACATGTCAAGTGATGTTTGCCTTTAATGACTGTACAGTTGCCTTTGTTGGTTGCATACCCAGCACCGCTCTTGCTGGCTGGCTGGGGAGACTGTGGGCACCAACCCGCTGTGCTGGCTGGAGCGCTGGACATAGACGCAGCCATGAAATCGTCAAGGTGAAAAGCTGTGACTGTTGCTGGCCTTTGTTGTGTAAGCTGTGACTCTTGCTGCCAGGAACACACCAGGAACACACAACCATCCACTGCACCACTGCGCAAACCCCACTTCCAGTTGTTTCATTGTGCCCTACCCCTGCTTTTGACATGGCTTGCTGCTGCTGCTGCTGCCCCTCCTGCTGCTGTGCAGGTTCATCCGCTTCTGCGACTCGTTCAACATTCTGATCATCACATTCGTAGACGTGCCAGGCTTCCTGCCAGGAACGCACCAGGAGCACACAACCATACACTGCACCATCGCGCCAACCTCGCTTCCAGTTGTTTCCTTGTGCCCTGGCCTGGTTTTGACATGTCTGCTGCTGCTGCTGCGCAGGTTTATCCGCTTCTGTGACTCGTTCAACATCCCCATTATTACGTTTGTAGACGTGCCAGGGTTCCTGCCAGGCACGCACCAGGAGCACCAGGGAGTAATCAGGCACGGCGCCAAGCTGCTGTACGCATATGCAGAGGCCACAGTGCCCAAGCTAGCGGTCATAACGCGCAAAGCGTATGGCGGCGCTTACTGTGTGATGAGCTCACAGGTGCGCTTGGGGGGTGGCTGTGGGTTAAATACAACTAATGGTGTCAGCTTCTGTATGCATATGCAGAGGCCACTCTGCTCTAGCTTGCTGTTGTCGCTCTCAAGGCGTATGATGGAGCTTACTGCGTGATGAGCTCACAGGTGCGCTTGGGGGGTGCTGTGGGTTGAGTTGATAGCTGCTGTATGCGTACATAGAGGCCACTCTGCTATAGCTTGCTGTTGTTACTCGCAAGGCAAGGCATATGGTGGAGCTTACTGCGTGATGAGCTCATAGGTGCGCTTGGGGGGTGGCTGCGGGGTTGATAACGTAATAGTGAATAGATGCTGTATGTGTACGCAGAAGCGACAGTGCCAAAGCTGGCGGTCATAACACGCAAGGCGTATGGCGGAGCGTACTGCGTGATGAGCTCTCAGGTGCGCTTGGGGGGTGGCTGTGGGTTGGGTGATTAGCTGTTGTGTGCAGTACACAGAGGTGACAGTGCCCAAGCTGGCGGTCATAACATGCAAGGCTTATTGCAGAGCTTACTGCGTGATGAGCTCACAGGTGTGCTTGGGGTTGCTGTGGGTTTAGTGGTTAGCTGCTGTACGCATACGCAGAGGCGACAGCGCCAAAGCTTGCTGTTATCACTCGCAAGGCGTATGGTGGAGCTTACTGCGTGATGAGCTCATAGGTGCGCGGGTCTGTGGGTCTACTGGAAGTGGAAAGTTGGTGATCAGCTGCCGTACGCATGTTCAGATGCCACTCTGCTCAAGCTTGCTGTTATCACTCGCACGGCATTTTGCCTGATTTTCCTCCTGCTGCTGTCCGCCTTAGTTTGCCGCTCCTGCTGCTGCTGGTTGTTCTTGGCTTGACATTGCAGCACCTGCGCGGTGACGTCAACCTGGCGTGGCCGTCTGCTGAATCTGCTGCTGCTGCTGCTGCTTGTCTTTCTTGGCTGGACATTGTAGCACCTGCGAGGTGACATGATTTGTGCCCTAACGCCTTATGCTGTGTTCAACGCAAGTTGCATGCTGTAGCACCTGCGAGGTGCCGTGAACCTGGCGTGGCCCTTTGCCGCGGTGTTTTGTGCCCCAACGCCTTATACTGCGTTGCATGCTGCAGCACCTGCGTGGTGACGTGACCCTGGCGTGGCCGTCTGCTGAATCTGCTGAATCCGCTGCTGCTGCTGCTGGTTCTTTTTGCCTGGACATTGCAGCACCTGCGTGGTGACGTGAACCTGGCGTGGCCGTCTGCTGAGGTGGCGGTGATGGGCAGCAACGTACAGCTCATCAGCTGGACTCTTGTTTCATTTGCCTCAGGATTCTGCTGCTGCTGCCGCTTGTCTTCGTATGCTGCAGCACCTGCGTGGCGACGTGAACCTGGCGTGGCCGTCAGCTGAGGTGGCGGTGATGGGCAGCAAGGGCGCCATCGAGGTCATCTTCAAGGGGCACAGCAAGGAGAGCATGGACAAGGTGCGCACACATGTCTGTGTGATGTTCTGTGCAGAAGGAACGGATGTGTGTGCGCTCGTGGTATCCAGGTGATCCTTCGCTGCGTACCACGCTGCACGTGCAGGTGCACCAGGAAAACCCCCCGCCCACATTGCAGTTGCTGGAAGCTGCATGCAGAATACTTTCCATCAGTGTGAAGCAAAAGCATCAACTTTGTGTTTCGCGTGTGTTTGGTCGAGGGCTGGGTGAGCTGAACTCTGATGTACCTCTGAATTAACTTTGCGCTGTGGCCAAATTCTTCTCGCTCCGGCTCGTGAGGAAGTGGCGGCATACGAGGAGAAGTTCTACACGCCGCTGTCAGCAGCGCGTCACGGCTTCCTGGATGATGTCATCGCATTGCACTACACAATTGCACTACAATGTATTCAAACCCTCACTCGCTGCTTGCAGGAAGTCGCGGCATACGAGGAGAAGTTCTACACGCCGCTGTCAGCGGCGCGCCACGGCTTCCTGGATGACGTCATCGCTCCACGTGACACGCGGTCGCGGCTCATCCGCGAGCTGCGGCTGCTGAAGCACAAGAGCGTCAGCAGGCCCTGGAAGAAGCACGGCAACATCCCACTGTGAAGTTCACAATGGCAGCTGTGCGAACTTCACAGTTCATGCCCAGGTGATCCGTGAGCTGCGGCTGCTGAAGCACAAGAGCGTCAGCAGGCCTTGGAAGAAGCACGGCAACATCTCACTGTGAACTTCACACTCAGGCTGGCAGCTGTGCAAACTTCACAGTTCATGCCCAGGTGATCCGTGAGCTGCGGCTGCTGAAGCACAAGAGCGTCAGCAGGCCTTGGAAGAAGCATGGCAACATCCCACTGTGAACTTCACACTGGCATGTGTGCGCACTTCACAGTTCATACCCAGCTGGTCCGGACCAGCGGGCAGATCCGGCCTCAAGGTTGTGAAGAGTAGCAGGCAGCCAGGGCAGCAGCAGAAGGGCTGCAGCACAGCAAATCCAGTGGCTTTTAGATGATAACTGCTGCCGGTCCTTTTTGGGGTTGCATATGCATGTAGAGTGCGGGGGTGGACTGCATCATGCAGTGATGGCGTCATTGGAAACGCAACAGCTTATGCTGAACCATTGTATGATAATGTACAATAGATTGTGCAAGTCATCGTCGAATGCATTAAATATGGCTTTTTCAGGCGAGCCTGCCTGTAAGCTGCTGAGAATTGAGTTGACCGCTGTATGGTGCTGGCCAGCTGGCTTGCTGCAGCAAGAGTTGGATGTCACATCATTGGCTTGCGATCACGCGCAAAACAAGTGTCGCTACGCGTCACACATGAAGCCTGCCATCCGCTGCTGTGCCGCTCCACAGGTAGCGTGTGACATTGACAACGACAGCAGCAGCAGCAGCAGCAACAGTGACGATCCTCCCTGCGTAGATCAATTCAGCCAACAAGCCGCGTACCGCAAAGTCAGCACGAAGGTGTGCTTGCAAAATGTAGTTGGCTGCATTTACTCACTGCTTGCATACCACGCGGTGCACATATCTCTGTAGCTTGTAAAGTCACCTGCCGGTCACGAAGCAGACCTCCGGGTTGTCGTGGGTGGTCACGTATTCCCTGAACACTTTCATTGGCGTCTCCACCACCACTTTGTTACAAACATTTTCTACGATCTCGCACTGCATGCAAGCGTGGGTTGGGTATGAAGGCACTGCTGGGAGCCTCCCAGTGGGAGGTCTCCTGAAAACTCACTTTTTGCCTGCATGTCTTCGCGCAAGAAATCCAAACCAACTCTTAACGGCCACGCTTCGTTTCGAGCTGCTTCAGGACTACATACGAGTGCCATTCGAGATGCGGGTGGTAGGTTGTTGCTCACACGCGTATACGTAACACCTGCGTAGGGTTTCATGTAACCTCGTTGAAAGCCAGTCAATCACCAATCAGATGTATTAGAAAATTATAAATGCGTTCTGCTGCAGCTGGACGCGCCTTGGACGCCGTGCATGATGGCCCAGCACTTCAGCTGCAGTAGCACTGACTTCAGGTGGCCTGAGAAGCCAATAGCTCGTTTTCACCATGCAAACCGGGTATATTTATGCGTATCATAACGTCAAGAGGTCAACGAAGCACGCAAACACCAATCGTAAACTCTGCCTACGCCGTGCTCGACGTTCGCGTGATGTAACACAAGCAGCAGCAGGCCGCATATCACAATTTGCCGGAAACCCCATCGTGCACTCATAGCCATGCCTGCAAACCGCCACTTTTCAGAATCAGAAACGTCAGCTGCAGACCAGCCCAGGCCCTATTGAACATATGACAGTACAGGATGTCTCAAAAGTTTTGAAAACGGAATGAGAGCTGTGCCACGTAGTAGAGAGTGACCGTTAATCGATGCTGCCCACATACGAGATACATGTGCTGAGCAGCATCTGATCATGTGCTGTTTTGGCTAAGTGGGAACGTGCCAGCGTGGTGTCCGGGAGGTCGCTGGTTGAAGTCGGGGTGTGGTCAAATACAGTTCCGTGCGCGCGTGTGAATAGCCTTACCCTTAGCCGCATGACGCATGACGCCAAAAAGCACTTGATTGGGCTCTGATTTTGTTTTGCAGGGGTGCTGCTGTGCTGCCAGGGCTGTATTGTGGTCCGTGCATGCCCTGGCATGCCTTCCTGGTGCCTGCTGGTCAACAGATGCTGCCTGTATCACAGCAGTGCCTTCTGAAGCTGTTCATGTGTGCTGCTGTGGTCTGATCTGGCATGCAAAGCTACAGGTGTGGGCCTTGGTGTCATGGCATTGGGTTTTGCAGGCTGGCTGCACCTGGTGCTGGGCCAATGTGTGTGCTTTCTGGGATTTGCTGCACCCACTAAAAAGCAGTGAAAAGCAGCAGTTTTTTTCTAAGTCCACCTGGAGGCAGATTCTAGTGATGGCATGCTCCAAACCTGAGTTGCAGTGCCTGAAACTGCAGGGTTGAGGGCAGCAGTCATGTAACTGCCATTGTGTGGCTGTGCTGCTGTGATTCCAAGCAACATACATCTGTTTTAGTGTTGAAATGCCTAAAACTGCTGGCAGCAGTCAAAATTTTTGAGACATCCTGTAGGTCACATACTCGAAATATGAATGTGTGATGCTGTGTCACATGTTCATCTGTTAAATGCGACTCGCAATCGCATGTTCGCCTGTGTGTTGGTTTGTGACTGGGCTGCCATTTGAACGAAAGAACGCGCCTTCGCCTGCTTGCTATCCATCGTTTGATAAGCTCTGGAACAGGCTGGAGTGTTCCAAATGCCGCGTAGCTGAATCAATCTGCAGCAGATCAGCACAAACGCACCCATGCAGGTCAAGCTATCGCGTTCTGGCTGCCCTGTTTTCAGCGAGTGGCATGCTTTGATCAAAGATAAGTGTGGTACACCGCACCTGGGTTTCCCCACAACGGTGGTAGTTCTCGGCCAGCAGTTGTCAACCATTGCAGTGCTGAAGTGCTTTGTGGAGGGACAAGAGAGCCTGAGAGAGGTCACCTCAGAGTACTATGAAGACCAGCTGGAAGAGGTATGCGTGCTGATCTGCCTTAAGCTTAAACACATGGACTTGTGTTCTGACCTGAGCTAGACCTGAGCCATCCTGTGTTGCTGTTGTGTGCAGGAAGTTAGTGCACGCATAGCGGTGCTGTGCGGTGGGCCTCATCTCAGCGCAGCTGTCAACAGTGATGTCTTTGGGCCTGCCTGGGGCCTTCTCAGCAACGTGCCTAGATCAGCATTCAACGCTGCTGTGGACGAGGTGGTCAACAGCAGCAGCAGCAGCAACAAGGCTGACAGCAGAAGCATCTGCAGCAGGCGCGCAAGCGGCAGCGGGTGAGTGGGCGGAGGATGGCAGAGCACTGCCCTGTTGCACTGTTGCACTGCGAGTAGCATCAGCATTGCCTGCTGCATCAGCAGCAGCATGATCAGCAGTGATGCATGTCTGGGTGTGTGCATTTATTCCGTGTTTTTCGTTTGCCGTGTTGTGCGTAACAGGTGGTTGTACACGCATGATTCTGGTTCTGGTTTGACGCACCTGTTATCAGATGGACAATGTGCCAAAGCCTAATATGGCACATATGCACATTAATTATTATGTCTGTGTTCTGTATTTTATCGTCGTTTATATTATGCGGTTGTGCGCCGGCATTGTGTGCTGGTGACATTATTACAATCCGGTGTTTGCTGCACTTTCAGGCACAGTCGATGTGGAGGAAGAGGCTGACCAAGCTGGTGAGCATGGGGTGGCGCCCACCTCCATGGCAAACCTGACGCTACTCAGACCATGCCCAAACCCTGATTGCACCTTCCAGGTAAGCGGACGAAAGGGATCTCTGACAGCATTGCGCATCGTGATAAGGTGCCCTGCGCTGCATGCAAGCCAGCATTCTATGTGCAGGAGTCGTTACAGCAACACTTTTGCTGGTGACTTTTACTGACTAACAGCATATGAGCGCAGCATGTGCAGTGCATACCAACAAGCATGCTGGCAGCCACCTACATACCTTTATCGTGCTGCCAGCACATGCGCTTTCCATGGCCCATCACTGATTTCACTCGCCTAGTGCACACAAGCTAAAACTGATCAATTTGACATTGGTACTGCTGTCCAGGCTTCTGGCATGCCAGAAGTGCAAGACAGCCGTCACCTACAACAACACTGCTGCCAAGCTCGCGCGGTTGCAGCGGCTGGAGCCGCTGCAGCCGTGGACTGGGAGCGGGGAGACGCCAAAAGCGCAGAACCGCAACGCTGTCGCCAACATTGGGCAGTGCATGCAGACAGCCATTGACGCGGTGAGTGCGGGTTTTCAAAAGTGGTGCCTGCCAGGTGGCCACTGCCGGTATCAGGTGCAGAGCTGTGCAGTGCGGCATGATGTCCTGACTTAGCTTGCAATCTCGTGCCTAGTTGTTGCAGCTTCACCAACCACGAAGTGTAGGCCGTTGTTGCTGAAGATTTCAGTGTGCAATTTGTGCTGTGTTCCCTTCTGTGATGTGCTACTGATATGCATGTGAGAGAGACTGACAGTGCCGTCATGTTGGATGCGGTTGGTTTTGATGCATGTACAAACCGACATTCATCCCCCTCCAGAACAGATATGGTTGTGTGTGGGCTTTAGCTATGTGGCATGAAGCTCCAGCCCATGGTGAAGCTGACGCACTGTGCTGCCTGTCTGTCACATGTGTGCTGATGATGCAGGTGCATGACCTGGCAGTGGTGACGGGGTGCGAGTTCGTGATAATGGCAGCAGGTGTCTGCGTGAGTGGGGCAGCACCCACCAAGGTCAACAGCGGCAACATCAAGTTTGGCAGTCAACGCGCATTTGTCTCCCACTTGGAGGTTCCAGGCCGCCCTGACCTCAGCTTTGTGGTGGGCATTGATGGGACTGGCGGCCCATTGACCGGCATCTGTAGTAATCCCGAGACTGGCGCGCCGCTGCTGCACAAGGGTCTTGAGGGCATGGCCACGTGAAGGTGAGCAGCAGGGTTCTGTGCTTCCGTATGTTGGTTAGGCCTGTGCTGTTTTGCGCTTAGTATGAGCCACTTGCTGCCTATTGTTGGCAACCGTTCTCGTCGTTTCCGGAGAAACTGGATGCTGTGTAGCTGACAGTATCCCCGTGTTTGCTGCCTTGTTGGAGATTCTGCAAGCAGCAAGCAGCAGCAACCCCCAGCAACAGCAGCAGCAGGGTAGCGCAGGCATGCCGCCTGCTGCTGCTGCAGCGCCTGGTGGCGGCGGCTTCAGCTTCGGCATTGGTGCAGGCAGCGCACCTGGCTCAATGGGCCAGCAGCAGCAGCAGCAGGGTGGCGCAGGCATGCCGCCTGCTGCTGCTGCTGCAGCGCCTGGTGGCGGCGGCTTCAGCTTCGGCATTGGTGCAGGCAGCGCACCTGGCTCAATGGGCCAGCAGCAGCAGCAGCAGCAGCAGGGTGGCGCAGGCATGCCGCCTGCTGCTGCTGCTGCTGCTGCAGCGCCTGTTGGCGGCGGCTTCAGCTTTGGCGTTGGTGCAGGCAGCGCACCTGGCTCAATGGGCCAGCAGCAGCAGCAGCAACAGCAGGGTGGCGCAGGCATGCCGCCTGCTGCTGCTGCTGCAGCGCCTGGTGGCGGCGGCTTCAGCTTCAGCATTGGTGCAGGCAGTGCGTCCAGTGTTGCCATCTAAGCGCAGAAGCTGACGGATCAGCTCAAGGAGAAGGGTTTTGATGTGGTGCAGGTTGAAGGCATGAGTATGGCAAATATGGAGGCGCTGGGAGCTGCGCAAGAGGTGTACAAGCAACAGGTAGCGGTGCAGTACCAGCAGCGGTTCCCGCGTGTGGCGGTTGGCACTGGCATGGTGTTGTTGGTGAGCCACGGCAACGCCCCGCAGAAGCGCTACGCGCTAGCCTGCGAGCTTTTTGTAGGAGACGTGCGGACGGTGGTGCATGATTGGTTGCAGGGTGACATGCTGGACTCATTGTGTGTGCCCCTGACCACCTGAACATAAGTGATACAAGTAGCAGTACCCTAGAGAAAGGCATGCAGTGACACCCTACCTCTGCACGGGCCAGGCTGCGCATGTAAGCAAGGCTGGCCTGTGTGTCGGTCATATGCGGGTGTGCATTATGTGCATTCCTTGTGCAATCATGCTGCATAACGCTTGGCAAGCGCTTGGACTTGCGCCCCAGACTTTGGGACAGACTGTCTTGCGTTTGTTGAGCACAGAGTGCAGCAGCATCACCTGGCCGACAATACTTGTATGCCGCTTGCAGCGCTTGATAACGCAATGCAATAGGCATGCCTTTTGCGTGGATGCTGTTGATTGCAAGCGTGTTCACAGTGATGGCGCGGAGTGCATGCATCAGCGATACCAGGTGGTAGTGATGTACTGTTACGCGCTGCATCTGGTGTCTGGAATATGCGCCTGCCGAGTTGCTTGAACCTGTAGCAGCTGATGCAAGGGCGTCATACCTGTGACAATGCCAACAGAGTACCTGGCACGGTGACACCTGCCATGTACGCTGCGGAGCATTGCGGTGTGTGTGTTGAGATCATGCAGCAGAGTATGCCATACAGCCAGGCTGTCAGTTTGTTGATGTTGGCAAGGTGACATGTCAGATCATCACTGCATGACAGCGGCTGACGGTGACCTCAATCATCAGCAAAGTGGGGCGCGAGGCCGATGGCGTTGATGCTATGGTTTGATGTGACGTTTTGACGATGGTGATCAGTATAGTTTTAGGCGGATGAAAAAGTTCCTGACCACCTGCAGGCAAGTACCCTAACAGAGGAATGGCTGCTGTGTTTGAGCTGTGGTGCCTGCCACTGTCAGCCTGGCAGACGAGTGTTTAGGCTTTTGGTTCAGAACTTCGATCCTGCTTGTTTGTACCTGTCTGTGCTGGCAGCAGCAGGTGCTGACTGGGCTGCTGTCAGTGGCACTTCGCAGAGTGCCTCGGTGAAAACATCGACAACATTGCGAAATCGAAGCGCATTGCCGAGCGAGCTGCTATCAACGATAGTTAATCGAATAATGTTTTCGATACAATGCGTGCGCTCTGCTGTTATGCCGCGAGGACGTGCATGCATCGATAAGCAGCTGGGGTGTCCTCCGAGACTGCTGCATCTTTCACACCTGCTTTGCCAACAGAGCAGCCATGCCCGAGCGCGTCCGCTAAAGCAATTGGCAGTCACTTTGCAGTACACCTAGTTATTTATTAATGGTGCTGCTGCACGGTTGTGCAAGTAGCATGCTGTGAAACAGCCACCAAGATGTTGGCACACAGCAACGTGCAAATATCTTCACTTGCCCCTGCAGCTGCCAACTCATGCTGAGTTTCTGCCAGGTGATTGGTTGATGTAGCACACGCTCTCATGCAAGGTGTGTGCCAGTGGTATCACAAGAAACTTCATGCATTCAAGTTGGCTGAGAGACTGCTGTAGGTGGATAGGTTCTTATTGATCCCCCTATTTCAAGCAGTGCTACATTTGCTGCATGCTGCAGTTTGAAGCGCTCGTCCTGTAGCCCTCCCGATGAAGTGGTTTCGAAGTGTCTGAAGCCTTCATGATGTGAACTTGTGATGCCTGTGTGAACAGTCACCCTGTGGTGCTCACACTCAATGTGCTATGGTTTGATCTGGTAATTTGAAGGTGATGACTCAATGTGCTGTTCGGAATAATGTTGCTGCACAGCATGCGCTGCGCAGCACTTCCAGGGACATGACAACTGGCACGGCAGGTGTTCTTTGGCGTTGTGCTTACGTTCCAGCTGTCATCCTTTGACAGCAGGGGCTCTGCCACCGCATGTGCGTGCCTAGGGCAGCTTCCTAGCATCACGTTGGGAGTGTGTACCTATGCAGTGAAAACTTTGTAGCTTTTTTCCCTATGCAGTGGCATTTGTTGTTGAGCCCTGCATTGCCTGGTACAGCAGCCTGCTTGTATTCCTCTGGTGTAACCTGACATCGTCCACTTTGTACACCCGGTGCGGCAGTTGCTGGGCTTGCCAAGCTGCGTGACGTCCAATCACTGGATGCAGTGCATGCATGTTAACCAGCAAGTTACGCTCAGTACTGCTGCCCAATGGGCCAACCCCATCAGCCAGCTCAGTGTCAACGCGCTCCCACCATACCCATTTGACTACAATTCCTTTCAACATCAAAAGTGTCTCCATTTAAAAAGTTTCAGCACGTACTTCCCTGAAACACCACGAGTTCAACCACCGTCAGATGATCTGACCGCGGGCACATGCCCAGGGTTAGTTAGTTAGTTAGTTAGTTAGTTAGTTACACAGCCTACAGTGTTGGTATCCTTGTCATACAAATTAGTGGTCATGAAGAGAGAAAGAAAATAGATTTAGAGAGTGGAAAATGAGAGTGGAAAATAGATTTGTAACTGGGCATGCACTGGATTTCTGCTGCTATGGGGCCAAAACATAGGAGCCAGGTGAGTAGAGCTGGGGTATGGCTTTCTAAACGGGTGTTGAAGAACACCGACAATCCCAGACACTATTGGTCTCACCGAACTGACTATGGTTGGAGCCATAACACGGCCAGGTATGGGGGTGGAAACCAACCTAAAACCCACCATAACACCATATGTTATCCCGTTGGCACAGTCCTGGACATCAATGTTACTGACATTGTAACACGATGTGGTTGGCAGGACCTGGGAATGACATACAGCGGCCTCTCAGGGTGTGACATTCTCTCGCCACACACAGTACATTAAAATGCCCTTCTGATACATGATCACACACAAATAATTGACTCAAAATGACAAGGTTCACCAACAAGGCCTTACACCATAAGGTTGCCCTCATTGGTCCCAGGGTTTACACTCTGTCACGCTCACTTCCTTGGACATCAATGCAACTCAGGTTTCTGATGATTCCAAGTGGATACGGTGTTGTATTGCATTGTAGTAAAGGACTTCTGAGCTTAAAAACAAGCGTAACGTGAGCGGTGGCAAAAAGCGCGCGCGCGTTGCTGTTGACAAGTGTTGTGCGTCTGGAGACACCCAAGGAGACGTGTTCTCAAGAAACAATTGCCACCATTATCTTCAGAATATTCAAACTAGTGGGGTTAGACCCTGGGCGCTCTCGGTTGGGACGTCTGTGGCGCCAGGCAGGCCGACCTGGCTGCTGGTGGCCAGGCGAGCCAAACTAACCCGCCCAGTAGCAAGCTGACACTTCCTCGTGCTGCAGCCGTCTCAGGCCTAATCAACAGCATCTAAGTAGCGTCATATTCGTATTCAATACAATACAATACACCTTCAGGACTGAAACCTGCCTCAGGCACTAGCCCACTGAGCCGATACTCCGCTCATGAGGGTTTTTTGGTAGTAATTGTACCCAGTCTTTCCTTCGTTGGTTGGGCGATCGAAACCAGCAGGCCAGCTATTTCTGGGCTTAGCTTGTCAACCATGGCAGTGCTGGGACACCTGGTGGCAAACAACCGTTTAAAGGTGGGAAGCAGGGCCTCAAGAACCTTCTGGAGTTCAAGGTCAGATACTGGTAGGGCAGCTGATGAGTTCTCCAGGGGGTTCTGGGAGGAGAAGGTGTGTCCTCATTACACATAAATCCATACACAATCATCAGTAGGGCGACACCGTACTACAACACTACCAGTGCCAGCAACATGGTGGCACCATGTTGCTGGCTGCGCCAACTGTTGTTAACCCGGATGAACACAACCAACTTGTTACAAAAACTTGCAATACGGCCGCCATGCGGCCTTGCAAACCCAACATGCTACTGCTCAGTTGGCGGCGGCGGCTGCTGCTGCTGCTGCCGCTGCTGCTGCTGCTGCTGTTGAGGGCCCCCACCATGCCGCCCTTTGAGGCGCGCTTGATTGCTGACTCAGCGTCCTACATGCGGGCTTGCTGTTACATAAGCGAATGCCGGCCAACCCACCTGGAATGTATATGTAGACCGTACTACAACACTACCAGTGCCAGCAACATGGTGGCACCATGTTGCTGGCTGCGCCAACTGTTGTGATCACGGATGAACACAACCAACTTGTTACAAAAACTTGCAATACGGCCGCCATGCGGCCTTGCAAACCCAACATGCTACTGCTCAGTTGGCGGCGGCGGCGGCTGCTGCTGCTGCCGCTGCTGCTGCTGCTGCTGTTGAGGGCCCACACCGAGGGCTGCTGCTATGCCTGCGCTAGCATTGCCTGAGAGTATCGCAGCCAACACTGCAGTGCGCTGAAGATCAGCCTCCTGCTGCATCTTTGCCATTCTCACCTCATGGGCCTGTTGTTGTTGCAGTGCTTGCAGCTGCGCCTGCTGCTGCGCCTGCTGCATCTGCATCTGCATCTGCTGCTGCTGCATTTGCATCTGCAGCGACATAACAGCCAGCTGTTGCTGGCTCTGCTGCTGCAGCTGAGCTAGCTGTGCTTGTACAGACACCTGCAACTCCATGTTAGCACGCATCTGCTGCTGGCGCCGCTCCTCTGCTTCCTCTTCCCACCTATGCTTTGTTTCTTCAATGCTGCCCAGGCCCTCCAGCAAGGTCACTGTGTTGTGTGTTGTCCGTGGCAGCATGCCTGGTGGCACACTGTCTGTTGCTTGCACACCACCAGGGAGCTGACCGCGGCCACCCAGGCCTCCCCTGCCACCGGGCGTGGCAGTGCGGCCCCCACCTGCACGGCCCCCAGAACTGTGCCGGCCACCAGCTGCCGCTGCAGGGCGCCTGGCGGCTCCTTGGGAGCCTGATGCAGATGATGATGCAGATATTCCTGGCCCTCTTCTTATCATTATTCAGTTTGCTCTGGAAGATCTCCCATGTGATGGCTGGCTTGTCACTGCAGTTCTGCTGCCTCCACTGATCTAGAGCTAGCATGACTGGCTCATACTTCTGCTTGTTGGTGCCTAGCTTGCTCAAGTCTACTGTTGTTCTGCGTTCATGTATTAACTCAAGCATTTTCTGCTCCAACGCGTCATCCCAGGGGTAGCCGTCCCCCCTCGGCATGGTTCTTGCTACCAAGAGAGAATCAGCTTAAATGTGCCGCACTATCCA